>CM027466.1:45542370-45622020 GCA_015776775.1 Magallana hongkongensis
GTTTGACGTAATTAGGGATTTGTATTCATTGCCTTTTTTTTTGGGGGGGGGGGTGTTAATTTTGAAATTGTATCGATCTTTCATGGTATCATTTAAAATAAAAAAAACAAATCGGACGGAAGACCTACTCGTTACTCGTAACGGGGTCTTATTTAGTTATTTTTTTTCCCCACAAATTTTGTGCATGCAATTTCTCGGAAACTGTCCAACCGATTTACACCATTTTTTCACAGATGATAGGAAGTGATCTGAATTTATTTTGTTTTTAATATTTTTGCGTCATCTTCTCCGGTACCGATTTATTGCTGATTTTGTCACTTTTTCGACCCGTTTTGTGCACGCTTCATCTCGAAAACTTTCAGAGATATGAATATGAAATTTTCAGGATAGGTAGACCAATGTCTGAAGTTGAGCCTATTGGGTTTGTTTTTCGCCATTAGCGCCGTTCTTAAGAGCTCACTATGGCTCGAAAATTGGGTACGAATTTTGTTCCCTTTCTTTGTACACACGATTTCTCAGAGATGGCTCGACAGATTTTCTTGAAATTTTAAGGAGTGATAGAAATAATTTATATCTCGAGTATCCAACTTTTAACTTTTTCAAAGTTCATTTCCTGTTGTCCGTTTCCTGTCCCGCGACAAGAAGCTTGTGACATTGAGATCTCAAAAGTGATAAGGACTTGAGCATACAGACTTTGTAGGATTATAGACCTATAGTTGTAGATGTCTTTTAACTATTTTGTTTTGTTCGTCATAACTTCCGGTCATCACCGGAAGCAATTCAAAAATTATTTTTTTTATTTTGGATTTAATTTGTTTCGTATAGAATTGAAATATAAGTAATAATCCTTACATATGCCATGTATTCGATGTTAAATAAAAACAAAAAATCTACTTCCGGTGAGATATCTCAAATATCTCAATAAGCGTTTTTTAAATAAATGTTTTACCCACGAAATCTCAGAAAGTCAAGTGATCAATACCCGAAACTTCTATAGATAAAAGACATTCTATAGAAAATGCGTTTAATCGCTTTCATTTTGTCAACCGTCAATTCCGGTCCTCACCGGAAGGGTTCAAACAAATCAAGCTGTTTGAAAGTTTAACTGTTTTTCTTCGACACTTTTAGTACAATTGATAAACAATAAAGTACAAGTCTCTTATTTTCCAGAAATACTAACTTTTTATTTTCACTGAGCATTTCCGTTTGTCTGTTTCCTGTCAAGAGACAAAAAAAAAACAATGACTCCACGAGATCTCAAAAACGGTGATGACTTGAACAACCAAACTTTGCGGGATGATAGCTCTAAGTATGTATCAATTTTACATGATTTTGTTTTAATCATCGTCACTTCCTGTCGTCACCGGAAGCACTTCAAAATATTTTTTCCTTATTTTTTTTTTTTACATGGAATCAATACCTGTATATCATTACACGATCTTGTATATGTTAAGGATGACGTTTACTCAGAATGAAAAAAAAATCCACTGATGATAATGAAAAACCATCTATTGTGTGTTATAGACCTTTGCTTGTATTGTTATTTTTCACTTTCAGAAAAGTAGGTCAATGACCTACTTTTTGAGTTAATGGCCATTGAATATTTATTGAAAAATCAAGAAAAATCCCATAAAATTTTACACTACGATTGAGATTTTCTTAATTAAAAAATATTACAAATAATTAAACACTTTAAAAAATAAGATACACTTGATGAATGGTAGTGGCAATAAATAAGTACACAACATTAAGATTTCAGCATACATTTTTTAAAATAATTCAGTCCGAATTTTCTCTATCATTTTTCAAATCCCTTCCCATTTTTTATTCAATTTTACAAAAAATTGAATGATGATAATACAAAAACATTTATGGTATTGAACTACTTATATTGACTTTATTCTGTTGGCATAAAATTTATATGATGTCAATGATCAAAATTTTGAGATATGGTGTCTTTTATTGTTTTTAAGCATTTTTCAATATTTTTATTATTCGTGCCATAAGATTATTTTTATGAATAAGTGAGGTAAAACTAACGGAAAATATGCAAAATTACATACACTTAAATATAAAATCCTAACTTTTAATATTAGACTACTGCCAAAAAACTTTTAGCAGAAAACAAAATCTGCAAAATTTAGTCCGAATTTCTTCTGTTTGACTAAAAGTCAATTTTTGTTTGAGCCTAATTTCATAATAAAGTAAAACTATTGAATGTTTTGTCAATAATAATTCATTTCATAAACACTTTTTGTGTTTAGAACAAATTTTACTCATTACATTGAACTTTATAACAATCGGAATTTGAGAACTCAAACCCTGAGTAAATAACACCCTTAAATAAGCAAACATATTCTACTTCCGGTGAGTTATAGCAAATATCTTTGGTACCTATCCTTTTTACAAATTTGATACCCTCTTGATTTTAGTCACTGTAAGTGATTGAGACACAAACTTGATAGACAATTGATTGAAAATGTGTTTAACGGGTTTCTTTTGTCATCCGTCACTTCCGGTACTCACGAGAGGAGTTCATACAATTCATGTTTTTAACAAGTTTAACCGATTGTCTTTGGTGTTTCATCTAGTTATTATTATTATTCTGCCTTTTTTTGTGCACGCGATTTCTCAGAAACGGCTCGGCCGATTTCAATGAAATTTAAGGATGTGATAGATAGTGGTTTGAACTTGATAAGAAATTTTTTGTGTTGATGACGTCACTTCCGTTTTTGAGCTATTGAGATTTTTCTAATTTTTATATGGGTATTTTGTCTTCTGTTGTTCTCCTAAACTATAAGAGATATTGAGCTCAAATTTTTACGGTAGGTAAAGGAAAGATTGAAGTTTTGCATGATTGTTGTTTTGTATGTTTAGCACTACTGGCGCCAAAGCTCGCTATGGCTCGAAAATTG
The DNA here is from genome assembly GCA_015776775.1 of Magallana hongkongensis. Taxonomy (NCBI): domain Eukaryota; kingdom Metazoa; phylum Mollusca; class Bivalvia; order Ostreida; family Ostreidae; genus Magallana; species Magallana hongkongensis. The sequence goes on from CM027466.1 coordinate 45,545,286, forward strand.
ACATTAAAAAAGCGTTGTGATTTTTTGTGCTTTTCTCTCTTTATCTTTTTTCTGGAAAATATTTTGTTAAAGCATGTAATGTAAAAAAAGTTTATATTTACAAGACCTTTCTGCTGATATCAGGAAAAAGGGGCTGGCCCCTCAAATAAGGGACCTAGAGGGCTCTAAAGTCTTTTACCCATAACTCTTTACCGAGTGATATTTTGTAATAAATTATATAAGCAAATATGTTTATCTTACAGATATGAAGCCAAGCAGTATAACGATTTTCTCATATGTTACGTAATTAGGGATTTTTAGGGGTCAGAAGTCCAAAACTTTGACCACCTATATCTCAAAACGGAAAAATATTTTGAAATGCAGTATAAAAAAAAAGATGCACAAAATGATGTACTTAACACCATGCAACCTAAAAAATTTGGTTCAGCGGCCCCAATAAGGAGATAAGGGACTGGCCCCTAAAACATTCTTTCTCAGATATCTCAAGAATGGTAACGAATTTCTGAACACTTGTTGAACAAAATGTCTTTATAATTAAATGACCTTTCATTTGATACCAAGAAAAAGGGGCTGGCCCCTAATATTAGGGACTTAGAGGGCTCTAAAGTCTTTTTACTATAGTTCTTTACTGAGGGATATTTTGTAATAAATTATAGAAGCAAATATGTTTATCTTACAGATATGAAGCCAAGCAGTATAACGATTTTCTCTTATGTTACGTAATTAGAGATTTTTAGGGGTCAGAAATCCAAAACATTGACCACCTATATCTCAAAACGGAAAAATATTTTGAAATGCAGTATAAAAGAAAAGATGCTCAAAATGATGTCCTTAACAACATGCAGCCTAAAAAATTTGGTTCAGCGGCCCCAATAAGGAGATAAGGGACCGGCCCCTAAAATATTCTTTCTGAGATATCTCAAGAATGGTAACGGATTTCGGAACACTTGTTCAACAAAATGTCTTTATAATCAAATGACCGTTCATTTGATACCATGAAAAAGGGGCTAGCCCCTAATATTAGGGACCTAGAGGGCTCTAAAGTCTTTTTCCTATAGTTCTTTACCGAGGGGTATTTCGTAATAGATTGTAGAAGCCAATATGTTTATCTAACAGTTGTGTAGCCCAACATTATAATGATTTTTCTCATGTGTTACGTAATTAAGGATTTTTAGGGGTCAAAAGTCCAAAAATGTAATAACCTATATCTCAAAAAGAAAAAATATTTTGAAATGCAGTATAAAAGAAAAGATGCTCAAAATAATGTACCTAATAACATGCAACCTTACAATTTTTTTTCAGCGGCCCCAATAAGGAGATAAGGTCCGGCCCCTAATATATTCTTTCTAAGATATCTCAAGAACGGTGACGAATTTCTAAACACTTGTTGAACAAAACTCTTACACCTGAAACAAAATAGTATCAGGCACTTAAAATGAAGATCCTCTTTTCCTGTTTTAAATCATGTATAGCTGTTAAATAGCAAAATCAAGATCGAACATAAATCTCAATTTCTAAAATCAGACGGAAGACCTCCTCGTTGCTCGCAACGAGATCGTGTCTAGTTATTTTTCTTTTTTTTTCTTACAATTTTTGTGCACGCGATTTCTCAGAAACAGCTCGACCGATTTTCATGAAACTTTCAGATCTGATAGATAGTGATCTGAACCTTAAAGGTTTTTGATTTTATTGATGACGTCACCTCCGTTTTTGAGAAACTGACGTTTTAGCGATTTTCAGAGGGGTGGCTTGTCCCTCTAAGTTCTCATAAACTATAAAAGATATTGAGTTCAAACTTTCAGGGAAAATAGACGAACGATTGTAGATTTGCAATTTTATTTTCATTTTGATCTGGCTTATAAGGCACCGAAGCTCGCCTGGACCCGAAAATTGAGATGAAAAAAAGTCTTAATTTTTTGTGGTTTTCTTTAATTATCTCTTTTCTGAAAAATATTTTGTTAAAACATGTAATGTAAAAAAAGTTTTTATTTACAAGACCTTTTCTTGCAAATCAAGAAAAAGGGGCTGGCCCCTTAAATTAGGGAATCAAAGATCTCTAAAGTCTTTTATCTATAGCAGTTTACTGAGGCATATTTTGTAAAATTTTATAGAAACAAATATGTTCATCTCACAGGTATGTATCCAAGCAATGTAATGATTTTTCCATGTGTTACGTAATTAGGGGTTTTTAGGGGCCAAAAGTCCAGAATTTTGATCACCAATATCTCAGAAAGGAAAAATATTTTGAAATGCAGTATAGAAGAAAAGATGCTCAGAGTGATGAATTAAATCATATGCAATTTTCAAAATTTCGTTAAACGGCCCCTATAAGGAGTTAAGGGATCGGTCCCTAAAATGTTGTTTCCAATATATCTCAAGAACGGTAATGAATTTCTAAACAGTTGTTGAACAAAATGTATTGAGATTTAAATGACCTTTTATTTGATATCGAGAAAAAGGGGCTGGCCCCTAAAATTAGGGTACCAAAGGGCTCTAAAGTCTTTTATCTGTAGCCCTTTACTGAGGGATATTTTGGGAACGATTATAGAAGCAAATATGATTATCTCACAGTTATGTATCCAAGCAATGTAATGATTTTATCATGTGTTACGTAATTAGGTGTTTTTAGGGGCCAAAAGTCCAGAATTTTGATCACATATATCTCAGAAAGGAAAAATATTTTGAAATGCAGTATAGAAGAAAAGATGCTCAAAATGGTGTATCAAATCATATGCAATTTTCAAAATTTCGTTCAAATGCCCCTATAAGGAGTTTAGGGATCAGCCCTTAAAATGTTCTTTCCCATATATCGCAAGAACGGTAACAAATTTCTAAACAGTTGTTGAACATAATGTGTTGAGATTTAAATGACCTTTTATTTGATATCGAGAAAAAGATGCTGGCCCCTTAAATTAGGGGACCAAAGGGCTCTAAAGTCTTTTATCTGTAGCCCTTTACTGAGGGATATGTTGTGAACGGTTATAGAAGCAAATATGTTTATCTTACAATTATGTATCCAAGCAATGTAATGTTTTTATCATGTGTTACATAATAAGGGGTTTTTAGGGGCCAAAATTATAGAATTTTGATGACCAATATCTCAGAAAGGAAAAATATTTTGAAATGCAGTAAAAAAGAAAAGATGCTTAGAATAGTGTACTAAATCATATGCAATTTTCAAAATTTCGTTAAACGGCCCCTATAAGGAGTTAAGGGATCAGCCCCTTAAACGTTCTTTCCCATATCTCTCAAAAACGGTAACGAATTTCTAAACAGTTGTTGAACAAAATGTGTTGAGATTTAAATGACCTTTTATTTGATATAAAAAAGGAACTGACCCCTAGAATTAGGGAACTAAAGGGCTCTAAAAATTTTCAACTGTAGCTCTTTACTGAAGCAAATATGTTTATCTTACAGTTCTGTATCCAAGTAATGTAATGATGTATTCATGTGTTATGGAATAAGGATCTTTTAGGGGTCGTGAGTCCATAAACCAGCTATATCTCAAAAATGAAAATATTTTGAAATGCAGTGTAGAAGAAAAGATGCTCAAAATGATGTACTTTACAAAATGCAACCTTCAAAATTTGGTTCAGCGGCTCCAATAAGGAGGTAAGGGACTGACCCCTAAAACTTTTTTTTCTCAGATATCTCAAGAACGGTGACGAATTTCTAAACACTAGTTGAACAAAGCTCTTATACCTGAAACAAAATAGTATCTGGCCCTTAGAATGTAGACCCTGTTTTTCTATTCTAAATCATGTTTAGCTGTTAAATAGCAAAATCAAGATCGAACATGTATCTCAAATTCTAAAATCAGACGGAAGACCTCCTCGTTGCTCGCAACGAGATCGTGTCTAGTTTTTTTCTTTTTTTTTCTTACAAATTTTGTGCACGCGATTTCTCAGAAATGGTTCAACCGATTTCAATGAAACTTTCAGATCTGATAGATAATGATCGAAACCTTATAGGTTTTTTATTTTTTTGATGACGTCACTTCCGTTTTTGAAAAATTGACGTTTTAGCGGTTTTTAGAGGGGTCGCTTAAATGTAAAGGCAGCCATTATACGATGACAACTAATGGAGTTCGTTTTCCATGGAGTGACATTTCCGTGCAACAAATTCCAATTGAGTGTATAATGAGTAAATACAGCTTTAATAGCTCATAAGTTTGTTTTAAAAATGAAAATTTTGTATGCATGTTTCGGGCTGCATGCTCATTCATCGTCGTGAAATTTATTAGGTCATATACACTCAACATGATTCAAAAATAAATTGCGTATTTTTAATTACTGAAAAATAAAACTATTTTTCTCATTTATCCGACCCTTACACAATTCACTTATTACGGAAAGAGAAAATAAACATGTTTGCCTATTAATTAAGGTGTCGCTTATAATTGAAGAGATGCTAAAAATAAATTGTGATGCAGCAAAAATATTGCGCGGGGGGGGGGGGGGGGGGCTTATGTATGCCTTCCTGACTTTGGAGGAGAATAGTTACAACAAGAGAGAGAGAGAGAGAGAGAGAGAGAGAGAGAGAGAGAGAGAGAGAGAGAGAGAGGGTATATTTTTTCTTAATAAAACTGTTACTACATGTATATCATGGCAACATTCTTAGCTGTGCAAGAGAAGATACATGTAGACGTATTACATGTGTTGATAATGAACAATGTTTAAATTCAAAAGTACATAATTAAAAGTACCGTAAAAGGGTGATATATTATTTGAACACTGTTCGTTATCACCATATTTCATTTTTAATTTAACACAATACTTATTTTGATATCAGCGACTGGGGAAGGAAGGGGGGGGGGGTGAGGATTTATAAATGTTTAACATGTTTAATATCCGACTTGATTTAAATAATAAAAAACGCATCTTAAATGATTAATATAAAGAGTATTTTGTTTATTCATACATGTTATGTTTTAAAAAAAATATAATTCAAATTGATTTAATAATCTAAATACCAGAAATACCATTATAAGGGAATTACATAATATCTTGAACAAGGTGTCAGACTGACAATTTACAAGGTTGAATATTGGGACATTCACACCTTTTGATCTACTGAAAGTATGTATACTATACACAGATACTGACTCGCTGATCTTCCTGTGAAGTAAAACTTCAAAGACATTTTAAAGTCCAGACCAGTTATCTTCTCTCTTATGAAAAAAAAAAAGTCAGTATGTTGAGCAATATGGTGGAATTTTTTTTATCGTTAAAAGAGTTGTCCCTCCTCCACATATATCATGTTACATTACAGTTTTAAAATTCAGATAATTAAAAACTATCTATAAATTGTAATTCATAGTTTTAAATTCTCTTAATTTCAAAACTTTAATGTAACATATATACTAATATATATTTGACAATATTGATTAAATAAAATTCATTGTAAAAAAAATCAACTAGATATTTAGTTACTAAAACATTGATTTTGAAATAACTAAAAAATATTTTCCCCTTTTTATTGAATAAGTTGCTATATTTCGTATGATAATTGGATTCCGAGTTTTAAGATAAATACATGTACATGCGTGGATCGGAGGATTGGGGGGGACGGGGTTGGGGGGGGGGGGTCAGAGGTTAATTTAATTTTTTTAAACTTACATAGTACAACTATCTAAAATATGTCTAAGCTCCCCCAGAAAACAAGTATCCCTGCCATTTCCCTGGAAAGAATTCTGACCGCGCATGTAATTATATATGAACTTAAAGATATAGAAGCCCATTTTCTCTCTTGTAAGCGATAGGAAAGAATCAAAACAAATCCAGATTTTGGTCTCAAATGAAGTAAATATTCAGTTCATTGTTCAAACATATAAATAACTTATAAAAACATAGGTACAGTGGGTTACAGTGGTGTACAGTGTTTGTCAGTACCCTGTACAGTGGTGTACAGTGGGGTACAGTGCTGGTCAGTGCCCCGTACAGTGGTGTACAGTGAGGTACAGTGCTGGTCAGTGGGTAGGTACTGTGCTGTCCAGTGGAGTACAGTGGAGTACAGTGGCTCTGTACAGTGGGGTACAGTGGGATACAGTGTGGTACAGTAGCTCTGTACAGTGGGTGTACAGTGGAGTTACAGTAGGGTACAGTGGTTATACAGTAGATGTCAGACAATGTCAGTCAATTTTTGGGAATATCAGTGGATTTTGAATTCAGTAGTGTCTGAAGTCTTTTACATATATCTTTTTACTCAGGGATATTTTGTTAAATGTTATAGAAGCAAATATGTTTATCTTACAGTTATGTATCTAAGTAATGTAAGAATTTTATTATGTGTTATGTAATTAGGGGTTTTTAGGGGCCAAAAGTCCCAAAATTTGATCACCCATATCTCAGAAAGGATAAATATTTAGAAATGCAGTATAGAAGAAAAGTTGTTCAATATAATGTTCTTAACGAAATGCAATCTTCAAAATTTCGTCAATCGGCTCCTATAAGGGGATAAGGGATCGGCCCCTAAAACATTCTTTCTCATATATCTCCAGAACATTAACGATTTTCTAAACACTTGTTGAACAAAATGTGTTTAGAATTATATGACCTTTCATATGATATCAAGAAAAAGGGGCTGGCCCCTTAAAGAAGGGAACCAAATATGTTTATCTTACAGTTATGTATCTAAGTAATGTAAGGATTTTATCATGTGTTATATAATTAGGGGTTTTAAGGGGCCAAAAGTCCGAAAATTTGATCACCCATATCTCAGAAAGGAAAAATAGTTTGAAATGCAGTATAGAAGAACAGTTGTTCTAAATGATGTTCTTAACGAAATGCAACCTTCAAAATTTTGTCAAACGGCTCTTATAAGGGGATAAGGGATCGGCCCCTAAAACCTTCTTTCTCATATATCTCCAGCACATTAACGAATTTCTAAACACATGTTGAACAAAATGTGTTTAGAATTAGATGACCTTTCAAATGATATCAAGAAAAAGGGGCTGGCCCCTTGAATAAGGAGACCAAAGGGCTCTTAAGTCTTGTATCTGTAGCCCTTTACTGAGAGATATTTTGTGAAATGTCTTAGAAGCAAATATGTTTATCTTACAGTTATGTATCTAAGTAATGTAAGGATTTTATCATGTGTTATGTAATTAGGGGTTTTTAGGGGCCAAAAGTCCCAAAATTTGATCACTCATATCTCAGAAAGGATAAATATTTTGAAATGCAGTATAGAAGACAAGTTGTTCAAAATAATGTTTTTAACGAAATGCAACCTTCAAAATTTCGTCAAACGGCTCCTATAAGGGGATAAGGGATCGGCCCCTAAAACCTTCTTTCTCATATGTCTCCAGCACATTAACGAATTTCTAAACACTTGTTGAACAAAATGTGTTTAGAATTAGATGACCTTTCAAATGATATCAAGAAAAAGGGGATGGCCCCTTCAATAAGGGAACTAAAGGGCTCTAAAGTCTTTTACATATATCCATTTACTCAGGGATATTTTGTTAAATGTTATAAAAGCAAATATGTTAACCTTACAGTTATGTATCCAAGAAATGTAAGGATTTTATCATGTGTAACGTAATTAGGGGTTTTTAGGGGCCAAAAGTCCCAAAATTTGATCAACCATACCTCAGAAAGGAAAAATATTTTGAAATGCAGTATAGAAGACAAGTTGTTCAAAATAATGTTTTTAACGAAATGCAACCTTCAAAATTTCGTCAAACGGCCCCTATAAGGGGATAAGGGATCGGCTCCTAAAACCTTCTTTCTCATATATTTCCAGAACGATAACGAATTTTTAAATTATTATTTGAAGTTATAAAGCTAGATTAGGTATAATACGTTAATATATCCTAACAACATAATGATTTACTCATCTTTTCTATCTTTATTGGAAGAGTGCAAGTATTTAAAAAAGCAATGTCAGAAAACTTATAAAAAGAGATACAACAAAAACATTAGTACTCCACTCCTTTTTTCATATCATGTTTTGTTGTCGAAAATCAAAGTCAATGACGTCACATTTCCTTATAATAATCATACGGAAGACCTCCTCGTTGCTCGCAACGAGATCGTGTCAAGTTATTATACTTTTTCTTTTTTTTCTGACTATTTTTTGCTTCATAACTCAAAAAGTTTTCAACCGATTTCACTGAAACTTCTAGAGATTGTAGGAAGTTATTGTCCCTCAAAGATGTTAAAGTTTTAAAGACAACGTCACTTCCGTTTTGACGTTACGTCATTTTCAAAATTTAAAAAAAGTCATTTTGTCCTGTACTTTTCTCAAAAACGCTTTAAGATAGAGGCTTGAAATTTTCAATGCTTATGATTTGGTCGATTAACCTCTGTAATAAAGCTATATTATAAAAATCTGTCACTTCCGGTCGAAACTGGAAGCGAATCAAATTTTTTGAAAAATTGAATTTTTTGATCAAACAAAAAAGGTATACGTATTTTGTAGAGCTTTTTAAGCTGAATCTAATGCTGAAAACCGTTTAAAATTCGGAGGATGCATTACAGAGATTTTGGGGTTTAAAAACTGATTTTCCCGGAAATTTTGATGCCGCGTTCTTGGTTTCAAAATAGTGCAAAATTCACACTAAAAGTAACTTCTACTGTAACAATTCGTACTGATCATAAAACTTTATAAAAAACATAAAATTATATGCATATTGTATAGTTTCCAAAGCTAAATAAAAAACTTAAATTCGTTTTAAAATCGGATACTGCATTGCAGAGATATCGGGGGTTAAATATTGATTTTTCCGGAAATGTTGATTCCTCCTTATTGGTTTAAAAAATAGTGCAAACCTCCCACTGAAAGTAACTCCCGCTGAAAGGATTTCGTACAGGTCATAAAACCGAACTCGTTTTTTATATAGTTAATCAGAGTGTTTATCGAAACGATTTCCTTACTTCGATCGATAATTACGTTGTTAGTTTTTATTAGTCTTATTAGTTTTTATCGAAATAATTATCGTACGATTCCCCATGTTTTGACCGCGAACAACAGCTGATAGCGGTGTGTAGCTAGTCCAGCTACATGTAACGCCATTTTATTGTAAGAACGGTAACTCTTACTTGTGACCTGACGGCCATATTTGATGGTCAGAGACGACCACGATAGGCGATATCAAAATTTTTATCTGTAAGTATAAATTAGAACAATGACAACTGGATTTAATGAGTTGAATAGATAAAGACTAATGTTTACTTTGTTTGTATACTTTTAAAGTGAAATAAATTTGGATAACACAATGTGTGACAGTTGAATACAATTATTGTTTTCGTTACCAGTGATGTATTTTTTAAAGTTTATAGTTATTTGCTCATAGATTGGAATTAGTTGGATATCATATGAACTTCTACTAATATATACCTACGTATCCGTGCGAAAGAATTTTTTTTAAATGCTGCGCTTTTCTGCGATAACAGTTTAAACGTTTCTCGTTATAAATAATTGCATTTTATTACCTCCCCCTTGTTATAGTCTGTTTTTAATATTTGTATGTTCTTTTAGGCTTGTCAAGGACAGTTTCCATTTCAAGAATAGAATTTTCCATATAATGTAAGTCAATTTATTTAATATCTTGTAATATTTGTATGATACATGTAGTATGAAGCATTTTCATAAATGTACACGTACAACTGAACATTCATATGCATATGTTTTGAAGCTAAACTTCTATATGTTTCATAAAAGTACACTATTCATTACAGAAATATTAAACAATTTTTGATGGATTAACAAAATTCCTACTACATGTAATTTTACAGATATAGATATATGTGTTTTATGTTGTGTGTCTACGTATTTGTACATTGTCTATGTCTATGTGTATTTGTGTACGTCACATCACAAATTATGCTTTTATTAACTTCAAACAGCGTATATGTGGTAAAATTCTTTTTCTATAACATCACACGTTATCACAATGTCTTTGACCAATGAAAAGGTTGTTCAAATATATAAAAAACATAATGGTTCCATGAATGGTGTCCATAAAGAAATCTGCCAAACTCTGCACATCGATTCGTGTCAAATAAATAAAAGCAGCTTACATTGGAAAATTAAAAAAATTATCAAAGAATTTGAAAGACTCAATAAATCTATCAGTAAGAAATCGATATATGAGCAATATAAGAGGAAAGAATTCAAATGTCCATCAAAATCCAATAAAGAACCAGCAAGCACATGTGTACCGTCAGAAACAGGCACTGAAAAAATAACAACAAGAACTGAGCAAGACATTATCATATCCCAGCTCAAGAAGGAAAATATTAAACTTAAAGAAAAAACCCGAGGCTATAGAATTAAAGAAATTAACCAGAAAATGAAACGAACCAAGGAAATGGTGAGGAAACTGCAAGAAAAAGTAAATGTATATCAGAGGAAGGAACAAGAGGAAAAAGATAATAAAGTTGACAAAGGAGTTCAGTGCAACACTCTAAATACTTATATTGAAGAACTCAAATGTGAAATCGACAATCTGATCGCTGAAAAAGATGACATTGTAGCAGATGAAGATGATAATGTACATGTAAAGAAAGTTTTAGATTTTAAAGAAAATGGTAAAGGTTGTCCATATAATTATAAATTAAGAAATCTATATTATTTTTTTAGAAGTAGAAATATTGGTGTTCACCATATTGGTCCTGTTTTAGAAGCTGTTTTAGATATTTTTAATATGAGTGTAAACAAATTACCAAGTAAGAGCACTGCGTCTGTTTTAACGAGTGAAATGGGTGTTTTAAGTAGATGTCATTTGAATGAAGAACTTTTAAACAGTAGTAACATTACAATGCATAGAGATGCAACTACAAAAAGGACATCATTTTTATGCAGTTCAAATTAGTACTGGGGAGAAAGTTTTGACAGCAGGTGTGAGAGAGGTGAGTGATGGGAAGGGAGAGACGTATGTGAGTGCTACCAATGAGATTTTTAATGATATTGTCAACAATGAGAGGGAGAAAGATCAAATTTTTAATTCTGTTTCATGTTTTATGACAGATAGGAGTTCTACAGAACAGAAGGTTAACAATATTTTATGTGAAGATATATCCCATGATGTTCAATCTTTTAAATGTTCAGTACATCCCCTTCTTCAATTTTCTGAGGTTTGTTTGGAAGAAATTTTTCATATTGAAAAAGAGCTAAATATCAATTTTGATGGACACACCAGCTCTACTAAAGAGCCATTTACCATGTTTATTTTAAGGTGTGTATCCAAATTTTTTTTTAAAGATGGCACTGGCGATCCAAACATTTCTCATTTATATTTTAAAAGCCAGGGCATTGATAGAATTCCTTTAATGAATATAAGAGGAAATCGTTTTAATGTTTGTTTTTATAATGCTGCTGGTACTTCTTTTATACACAAACTTTTACGTCAATACATTTTATCATCAAAGAGTTCTTTTAATTTTGTCCAGAATGTTATTGTTTTATCATTACAAAACAAATGTATTTTAACAATTTTAAGAGCACTTGGTATTTTATGTAAATTATTAACAGGACCATATTGGTTAAAAACAATGGAGGTGAACAATATTTTATCAATGGGGTCAGTTTTTAAAAGATTTTTACATGTTTTAGATTTATGTGCAAAAGAACCTATATTGGCTTTAAGACAGAAAATTAGACTATTTGAAGGACCAGAATTAGAAGATAGTGTTTCTGAATTTTTATTTACATATCCTATTAATGATGACTTAACATGTGTTTTTATCAAACGTTTATGTGTTGTTTTGAAAACCAAAGTAGAAAAACTATTTGCTGATTTTTTAAAAGATGGTAAATATTTTAATGTACAAAAGAATTTAGATTTTAAGTGTTCATCCTGTCCCACAAGCAATATTTGTGTAGAACAGTTGATGGGACAGGTTGATTATCATGTACAATCATCCTCAATGTCATCAAATAATACCGTGGAAAGTAAACTATTATATGTTAACAACAAAACTTCAGAATGGTTCAATAACAAAAGTGAGGAAGAGAAAAAAAAAATCACTGTACAAACCATGAAAAAAACCAGAACATTTATGACCTTAGAGAAACACAGAAAACAGACTTTATTAAGGAAACACCTCACGAACTTAAAAGAAAAACAAGAGGACATAAAAAGAAAGAAGAACAAAAAAGAAGACGAACTTGACAAAGTCATAGACCACATCAGAGAAGAAGGACTGTGGGACACTGAAAGTAAAATTGATAGTGAACTCCAAAAAATTAAAACCAAAAAAGACAGATTGTCATCCTTGAAAAAACAAATTAACATCCATAAGAAAGTATTTCAAATTAGTAAACAACATAAACATTTATTAAATTTTAGCAAAAAAGGAAAACTATTTGACGAAGGAACACTAAAAAACAATCTGCTAATGTTAATGACTTTACGAAAAGAAAATACTGAAACACCTGTCTGCGAAACCTCCTTTTCTCCCATGGACCTGCTCAGTAGAGAGATTATACATACCTGGTCCGAAGTTGGCGAGGATGTTCAGTGGGAGGGAAAAATATTAAGCCATGCTAATGGAGTTTTTAAAGTAATTTAGTCACAAAATTGCACTGCATGATTCTTACAAAAATGGTGTAAATGGCATCCTACTCCCCTAACCAATACAAATAATAACTATTACTTTATGTAAAACGTCATTAAAAGTTATAGCATATTTACTCAGATATATAATTCATTAATCATGAATGATACAATGGTGAGCATTTTACTTACTTAATGTGTTTTGATATATATCAATTTCATTTGTTACTAAATTTTATATAAACTTAGTAAAGCAATAATAAAAGAGTAATAATGTTTAACACTGAATCCAAAAGATATTTAAAATTTAGTAAACTGTTCAATGTTTCATGTTTTTGTTTGTCTACGTCAGTGTTTGTGTATAAATGTTTGTGAATGTGTTCATAGTCATATTAAAAAAAAAAATGAATTTTGTAATTAAATTTTTGATTTTAATATTCATAATATCATTTCATAAGGACAGACATTACAATTATTTAAATATTTCAGGTTTTGTATTGGAACGATAAAGAAAAGACAGACAGCAGTGTGTTTGACTTGACAGAACAAGAAATAAACAAAGACATTGAGGACGGAAATTTATTCTTTAAAGGTAGTATAATGTTAAATGTATCTATTGGGTTATATTAAATATTATTACATTTTATTTATAAAAAAAACACATAACCGGTATTTCATTTATTTTAGACGCAGCAACTAGATTGGATCATTCCTACATTTGAAAAAGACTATAAAAAGAGGAGTTGTCTTTCATAGGTAATTTCACTATTATAAAGAGTAGGAGTTATGACCCTTTGGTCACAAGGCCAATTTAATTTGACCAACATATATAGATGATTTGCATATTTATTAACCATCAACCAATGAAAAGCTGTTTAGTTCTAGTCAAGGTATGGACAAAGAAACAAAGTTTTGCAAGTTTACTGAAGACAATTTTATTTTTAAATTTTAGGTGGACGAGCTACGGTGTGTCAGAAGAATGGCCTGCAAGACCGCGATAGTGGAAATTTCAGCTCAACTAACGTATGACAGATTATAAAGGTATGTTTCAATACAGGATATGTCGTATTGACTTTTTCTTTTCAAAGTGTTTGTGCACTTGTCAATCTAATCCGACATTCCTCTGACTCTAACCTCCGCCTTTGGCGTGCGTAACAATATAAAAGCGGGCATTTGAGTCTGAGGAATCTCGGGATATTATCTGTCCTAATGTATTTTCACGTGTATGTTTTGCACACTACTCTTTTGAATTTCTATTTATTATTATGTATATGTATGTCTTATTTTGTATTGAACAACACACCACAGACTGTAAAACAGTGCAATTAAATGGGGTTGGGGTCCAAAGGCACACAAGAGTAGAATGTTGTGATTAGAGTGCATGTTTGCATGATGATAACTTTACCCTAAATATTTGAATATAGCAGATCTTTACCATATCACCTCCACTTAATTAATGAAATATATAAAGAACTCAGACAGAATTGTGCTTAATTAAATATAAATATATTTGACTTGGTAAATATTCAGTCTAATAAAATTAGAACTTTTGTCTGGCTCGCCGTTATATATGATTATCGCCTGTGAAAGAGCATGTAAAACAGAGTGCAAGATGAAAAGAACTTTAAGTTCAGATTTTAGGTTAATGTTCCCTGATATCTATAAAACATTCTTCAATCTCAAGATTTGATTATTGCACAGAACATTGTAAATTCTTTGAGATTAGTTTATCTTTTATATATATTGAATTTTATTGATTCATTTTAGGTAAACTTTCCATGCAGAACACATCTACATTGTAAACAATTTTTACAGTAAGACAAATGTATGTAATAATTTTTACTACATATGCCTCAGATCTCTCTCTCTCTCTCTCTCTCTCTCTCTCTCTCTCTCTCTCTCTCTCTCTCTCTCTCATGCTTTTAATCTTGGCAAAGCATCACAGAGCAACATCATTTTGTGCATATCTCTATCTAGGAAAAGAAATCAACAATGCTTTAAGTTTCAAAATGAGCATGTATTATCGTGCAATCCCTCATGTTTTCATTGTGCAACTAAAATCCAAAGCTTTGTAAAATTGTTTATGGAATTTTATACATACTAAACATAATATTGTTTTTAAAACCTGTCATTAATAAGAAAAGAGAAAAAAATCCTCGCTAAATTTATTTGCAGAAAAAAAAAACCAGTAGAATTCATTTTAAAAAAATGGTATAGCAGAAAATTATACTTTGAGGCTGTTTGGATGAAATACTTAAGTCGTTTTAATTCCACCGTGTTAAAATTTCATGATTTTTACTAAAGTTTCAATTGCGATGGTTTTAATTTCACGCTGCTTAAAAATTCAATTGATCAGAATAGAAGCATTTAAATTTCATAATATTTGGTTAAAGTGTTCAAACTAATGCTTCTTAGGAAAATCAAAAAATAGGGGGAGGGTATACATGTACATGTAAGGGTATTTCTAAGTGATGTGATGCTTTTGTCATGATAATATCATTTGACAGTTGACCTCTAAAAGATTAGGTAAAGATGCTTTATTTATGGAGAGCCTTATAAATCTGTGTTAAATAGAAGAAAGTGGGATTGCTGGGTTCACTTAAATGGCCATATTTTTCTGAAACCTTAATGGAATTGGCAAAATGAGGTATACTTTTTTCTCAGAATAGCATAAGCTTTGTAAGTTTAAGACAAGATGACTTTTCAGAGAAAGTTAGTGTAAGTTTCAAGACTACATGGTATTTTCAGATTTCTCATTTAACTGTAATTTTGAGTGGATTTTGTACCAAAATTAGTCTATTTTGGGAAAATGGATGATTTTGTTGGTTATATATGTCATTACATGATTTATTAGCTATAATATACAAGGGAAGTACCGGTAAATCAATGTGTAGAATGACCACCACTAGAGTAAATTGGCTTAGAAAGTAGGTATTTCCTATCCTGATGACAATTAATAGGCTTAAGTTAATTACCGAGAGAAGAATTAATACTGTAAAAGAGTTTTGATCAATTGAATTATTTAAATTATAAATTTGCAGCAATTTTGCTGTCTGATTTCATGAAATAACATATATTAAGCAACCTGACTTATATAACTCAATTTTTTTAAAACAGCATATTTTTCTTTCAAATAAAATTCACATATAGACAAATGCAGTTATCAACTTGAGTAAAAAAACTCAAGTTTTTGCTCCTTCGTATCCGAATGTGATATTTTAGATATATTTACAGAATTCAAAAAGCCACCCCCTCTTTCCAATTGACTCCATTACCATTACATGTTGGATATGTAAATGTACATTTGACCTTGAAATAACATCTGCTATAATAATTACTCTCGAAATAATCAAGAAACAACATATTTTTACCCTTTTATTGTATATATGCATCAAAAATGTAGGAAAACATGTAAAATTTGAACATTTATCATGGAATTCTCATCCGTCCCCAGGTACCCGGTTGTGTTTGAATTTCATTTTAATTAAGAGCAGACTTCACACTTGTAGCTCTTACTATTTTAGCAAAGTTAAAAGGAGACTAGAAACCAGAATAAATAAGATATTCACTAAATATGATTATAAGCTTACTGTTTCATGAAAACAAGAAATCACATGTATGGCGGCATGTCTTTTTGTGAAAAAAAAATGTTACATTTCATCCATTTATCAAGAAAAGATCAATTTTCAATATCAGTGATGGTTGTTTTTAAATATGTGGGAGAAATGACTCAAGAGAATTGCCACAAGTTTCATAATATTAGGTTAAAGTGTTCAAACTAATGCTTCTTAGGAAAATCAAAAGATAGGGGGAGGGTATACATGTAAGGGTTTTTCTAAGTGATGTAATGCTTTTGTCATGATAATATCATGTATATGTATGTAGTTTTGAATAAGGTTTCTTATTTAGGGAGGTTGAACAACAGTTGACCTCTAAAGATGCTTTATTTATGGAGAGCCCTATGAATCTGTGTTAAATAGAGGAAAGTGGAAATGCTGGGTTCACTTAAATGGCCATATTTTTCTTAATCCTTAATGGAATTGGCAAAATGAGGTATACTTTTTCTCAGAATAGCATAAGCTTTGTAAGTTTTAGACAAGATGACTTTTCAGAGAATGTTAGTGTAAGTTAAAGGTAGCAAGGAACAGTTTCGGATAAAGTTCCCGTCAATATTTTTGTAAAATTGAGAGTTGCTGCGCGACATGTACTTGAAGGCTTATGAGTGTTGCTAAAATTCATGAAATGATTTTTAATGATTTAGAATTAGTTAGAGGGATGTCTCTTGTTGAAATTAATATGCAATATGTAGGCCCCATATGTTAGGTACATGAGATTCAGAAGTAAGATACGAAACCTGCGGCTATGACTGTTGTGTTGACTTTAGACATTGAAAATGAAAGTTACAGACGGTATGGGATAATAACACGAAAAGTAGGTGGATGGGACATTATAAACTATACACCGGTAAGTTTCTGACATGTGATGGTGCAACATGCACATCGTACGGAAGGTCAACAGGGAATTGGCTGGGGGAGGTCTTAAAAGCTGAAAAATTAGCAAAATATGATAGGGTCAAAATCTCATAAAAACCAGTATGTAGAAAATTTTACAGGTTTTGACTAGTAATTTTCTTCAGAAATTGGTCACTGGCCTTAAAAAGAGTAAATTAAAGGTATTTGTGCTGAATGGGAACTGAGGAAATTCTAGTTACAGGGTTCCGAAGACACACGTCCCCAGGCTACAATGAAATGTATCAAAAAAACTGTCCTGTGCCATCTAATGTCACGTATCGGGATATGTCATACTAATTACACTGCATGGTCAGTGTATTTTTTTTTCAGAAATACTATGCATATGTTAATGTAAACACAGCTATTATTAGTACCGGTACATGTATTAACACAGCTTTTTGATTTTTAATTTCAGATATTGGTGGCCACATGGTTTTTACCAGTTGATTCTTTTCAGCTCTTGAGGTTAACCTGTCGCCTCTACCCACATGCATATTCTTTAATGTGTTCTACAGACTATTTACCAGTAATTCAAATTAAATCGGATAATTCATTAACAGTTACTGTAATGGAACTTTAAGAAAGCATCATGCCTTGTTGTGGTTTGTGTTTGATAAGAAATTATAACAAACAAAATTATGGCTGTTTAAAGTAATTTACAAATGTTAGCTGTGAAAATTTGTTTTTCAATAAAAGTATGCAATTATGTTTCCTTTATTTTGTTTTTAGCTCACCTGAGCCAAGGCTCAAGTGAGCTTTTCTGATCAAAATTTGTCGTTGTCGTTGTTGTAAACTTTTCATATTTTCATCTTCTTCTCAAGAACCAATGGGCAGATTTCAACCACATTTGGCACTAAGCACCACTAGGTGAAGGGGATTCAAGTTTGTTCAAATGAAGGGCCACGCCCTCTTTAAAGGGGAGATAATTGAGATAATTGAGAATTATTGAAAATTTGTTGGTATTTTCTTCTCAAAAACTATTCGGCCTGAAAAGCTTAAACTTGTGTGGAGGCATCCTCATGTGGTGTAGATTCAAGATTGTTCAAATCATGGTCCCCGGGGGTAGGGAGGGGCCACAAGAGGGGGATCAAGTTTTACATAGGAATATATAGAGAAAATCTTTGAAAATCTTTTTCTCAAAAACTATAAGGCCAGAAAAGCTCAAAATAAAGTGGAAGCATCCTCAGGTAGTGTAGATTCAAGTTTGTTCAAATCATAGTCCCAGGTGGTATGGTGGGGTCACAATGGGGGAATGGATTTTTTCATAGGAATATATAGAAAAATCTTTAAAAATCTTTTTCTCAGAAACTAATCAGCCAGGAAAGCTGAAACTTATGTGGAAGCATCCTCAGGTAGTGTAGATACAAAGTTGTGAAAATCATGACCCCGGGGGTAGGTTTGGGCCACAATGGGTGGGGGGGGGTCAACGTTTAACATAGGAATATATAGACTAAATATTTAAAAATCTTCTCAGAAACTAATCAGCCAGATGATTCCTTATAATTGTTAAGACTTTGGCCCCAGGACAGTTCTTTGGCCTCACAAGAAGGTCCAGAGTTTGATGTAGGTTTATATCCCATATATAAACTTTTCTTAAGGATCTTTTTGAGAACTGCAATACTCAACATGCGATATGACTATAAAATCATCCTTTTAGAAAAGGAACTAATGATTATAAACATAAGAATATTTAGGGGGGAAAATGGATTTTATTTATACGGGATCTACATGTATTATTGTACATTGTCTAGATAGTTTGCATTGTGACTCCATTAAGCTGATTTTATCATACCTATTGTTCCTCAGGTGAGCGATGTGGCCCATTTGCCTCTTGTTTTAGTTTTTCATTGTTTTTCAATATTAAAAATTAAACATATGTAACCTACGGTATATTTCATGATGAGTACAAAACTAAAATCCGTTTTTAAATCGGACGATGCATAACAGATATCGGGGTTTACAAATTGATTATTCGGAAATTTTGATTCTGCGTTTTTGTTTCAAAAATAGCGTAAAGTTCAAACTGGTACCAAAAATAATTCGATTTTTGTTAAGTATTTTGACACCTTCGGAATTATTTTTTTTTAAGTCGTTCTTAGAATCGTTAAGGTTTTTGTTAATTCGTACATAGTATCATTCGTATTTTTTTATCTTTTAGTTTAAGTTGCTCTTGTTATTGATTTAAACACTCTGCTTCTTGCAGGAACATCAAGCTTAACTCTTGACATTACCGGAAGACCCACTCGTTGCTTTGCAACGAGCTTTGCTCTAGTTATTATTATTTTTTTCTTACAAAATTTGTGCAGGTGATTTCTCGGAAATGGCTGAACCGATTTTCGTGAAACTTTCAGATCTAATAGATATTAGTCCGAACTTAATATACATTTTTTTATTTTGATGACGTCATTTCCGTTCTCGAGAAAATGACGTTTTAGCGATTTTCAGAGGGTCGGCTTGTCCAGGGATCTCCTCCTAAACGGTAAAAGATATTGAGTTCAAACTTTCAGGGATTGTAGACAAGAGATTGTAGATGTGCAATTTGGCATTCATATTTGTCATGCTCAGTAGGCGTTCAAGGTCGCCTAGTCCCGAAAATTGAGACTAAAAAAACGTCGTAATTTTTCATGGTTTTCTTAGTTTATCTCTTTTCTGAAAAATATTTTGTTTACACATGTTATGCAAAAAAAGTTTATATTTATAAGACCTTTCATTTCATATCAAGAAAAAGGGGCTGGCTTCTAACATAAGGGGACCAAAGGGCTCTAAAGTCTTTCATCTGTAGCCCTTTACTGAGGGATATTTTGTGAACAGTTATAGAAGCAAATATGATTATCTCACAGTTATGTATCCAAGCAATGTAATCATTTTACAAGTAATAGCTTTCCAAAAAGCTTGCCTGACTAAACAAAATTATTCAATGGAAGCATGCATGTATCAATTATGCTATCTTATCAGAAATGAATTCTAATTTTCGCTGCTGATCATAAATTTATAAATGGAACATGCAAATTTAAGACGAAATGTTAGTCTTTTCTTCGATCTAGAACATGTACATATCTATCACTTGAAATTCATTTATTTTATTAATTCAATTTTTTATAATTAGGAATGCACACATATCATATAAGTACATGTAAGTTCGAAAGCTGGAGATTAAATAGTCGTTTTTTCAAATTGTATTTGTTAAACTAATTGCAAAATCAACTGAAAGGCATTTTTTAAAACTTCCAACCTTCTGAAATATGAGAGGGTATACAAACACGTATTGTTTTTGAATGTGTGTGGGCAGCTTCATTAAAATCATCTTGACAAGCAATTAAAAAAGGGGGAATTCTCAAATTCATGAAAAAAACCCTAACTGTAACTTCAATTCAATTATAATTTCTTATTTGCAGAACTTTTCATTATTGCATGCTCCTACAAAAATTAAGGGGGGGGGGGGGGCAAATCCATGATATTTTTATTTATCCTATAAAGTTAAGAAAGTGCCAGCTGTCAAAAAAGAGGGGAGGGGGAAGCAGCCTCCCCCACCCCCGATGCTACGTGCCTGTGATGTAAACACATGGTGTGCTCTGGGGTATTTGCATGATCCCAACAGACTCGTCAACTAATCGACGCACAAAAACTATGAATGATACATTTTGGCGCGAAATCCTGCTTTACCGTTCACACAACGAATGAACTCATCCATTGGCAGAGATCCATGGGGGGGGGGGGGGGGGGGTAGATGAATTTTTTGACATTTGTTTTGTAACAGCTACATATATGTATATTATACTTTGGATCGGATGTTTTGGAAAATATCTATCGAATTAAGAAACACACTTGATTAGTAATTTTTAAATGTGGTAATGTACATTGAGTAAGAAACGCGAGTTATGTTCCCTATTCAAGATTTTAAATGAAATCGCCCAACTAAACGAAAATGGGGTCACACCCCGCCTTGGCGATTTAGTTGCTCCAGTAAACATTCCAGCTGTATAAATATATATTTGTTTTAATCCAAACTGATGACTCTCTTGTAATAATGATAATCCAACAGCAATTATTTCTTACATTGTACCGTAATAGACAATATGTTACAACTTGTTGCGATGACCCCCTCCCCCTTTTTAACCGTTCGAATATGGTGGAATTCTGATCTATGTTTAAATCAGGATTACACACGTGCTCTGCATGGTGACCGTCCCTTTTACTTGAAAACTCTTGCTCGCTGTTGTTATCACATGCCATATAACATTTTCATCAATTATGAACGTAAATGCTGACATTTTAAACATGCATCGGTCAATCTTTTTTGTGAGATATCATGATTTTGCTTGTCCCATTGTCTGCACTGTTTCGGAGATTGCAACTTTTAAACCTTAGATATGCCTGACGTCATGACGTCAGGCAATCATGTGTTTCGTAATTAGGGGTTTTTAGGGGCCACAAGTCCAGAATTTTGATCACTATTATCTCAGAAAGGAAAAATATTTTGAAATGCAGTATAGAGGAAAAGATGCTCAGAATGATAAATTAAATCATATGCAATTTTCAAAATTTCGTTAAACGGCCCATATAAGGAGTTAAGGGATCGGCCTCTATAAGGTTCTTTCCAATATATCTCAAGAACGGTAATGAATGTCTAAACAGTTGTTGAACAAATTGTATTGAGATTTAAATGATCTTTTATTTGATATCAAGAAAAAGGGGCTGGCCCCTACAATTAGGGGACCAAAGGGCTCTAAAGTCTTTCATTTGTAGCCCTTTACTGAGGGATATTTTGTGAACGATTATAGAAGCAAATATGATTATCTCACAGTTATGTATCCAAGCAATGTAATCATTTTATCATGTGTTTCTTAATTAAGAGTCTTTAGGGGCCAATAGTCCAGAATTTTGATCACATATATCTCAGAAAGGAAAAATATTTTGAAATGCAGTATAGAAGAAAAGATGCTCAAAATGGTGTATCAAATCATATGCAATTTTCAAAATTTCGTTAAAATGCCCCTATAAGGAGTTCAGGGATCAGCCCTTAAAATGTTTTCTCCCCTATATCTCAAGAACGGTAACGAATTTCTAAACAGTTGTTTAACATAATGTGTTGAGTTTTAAATGACCTTTTATTTGAAATCGAGAAAAAGGGACTGGCCCCTAAAATTAGGGGACCAAAGGGCTCTAAAGTCTTTTATCTGTAGCCCTTTACTGAGGGATATGTTGTGAACGATTATAGAAGCAAACATGTTTATCTTACAATTATGTATCCAAGCAATGTAATGATTTTATCATGTGTTACATAATAAGGGGGTTTTAGGGGCCAAAATTATTAGAATTTTGATCACATATATCTCAGAAAGGAAAAATATTTTGAAATGCAGTAAAGAAGAAAAGATACTTAGAATGGTGTACTAAATAATATGCAATTTTCAAAATTTCGTTAAACGGCCCCTATAAGGAATTTAGGGATCAGCCCCTTAAACGTTCTTTCCCATATCTCTCAAAAACGGTAACGAATTTCTAAACAGTTGTTGAACAAAATGTGTTGAGATTTAAATGACCTTTTATTTGATATAAAAAAGGGGGCTGACCCCTAGAATTAGGGAACTAAAGGGCTCTAAAAATTTTCAACTGTAGCTCTTCACTGAGGGAGATTTAATGAAAGGCTAAAGAAGCAAATATGTTTATCTTACAGTTCTCTATCCAAGTAATGTAATGATTTACTCATGTGTTATGGAATAAGGATCTTTTAGGGGTCATGAGTCCATAAACCAGCAATATCTCAAAAATGAAAATATTTTGAAATGCAGTGTAGAAGAAAAGATGCTCAAAATGATGTACTTTACAAAATGCAACCTTCAAAATTTGGTTCAGCGGCTCCAATAAGGAGGTAAGGGACTGACCCCTAAAACTTTTTTTTTCTCAGATATCTCAAGAACGGTGACGAATTTCTAAACAGTAGTTGAACTAAGCTCTTATACCTGAAACAAAATAGTATCTGGCCCTTAGAATGTAGACCCCGTTTTTCTAGTCTAAATCATGTTTAGCTGTTAAATAGTAAAATCAAGATCGAACATGTATCTCAAATTCTAAAATCAGACGGAAGACCTCCTCGTTGCTCGCAACGAGATCGTGTCTAGTTATTTTTTTTTCTTCTAGATGCCAACTTTGATCCTTAATATCTCGCTCGTTTGTTCGCCGATTGTTTTGAAATTTTCAGGACTGATAACATGCCGCGTGATGTTGTCGTTGCATATTTTAGTAGAGGAAAATCCCTATCCGGTTTTGAGTTATTCCCCTTTTAGTAAAATTTAACGACTTCTTTTGTCCAGGGGGTTTAGCTTTAACGATGACTGGCAGAATCTCAAAGATGGGCTGGTTTGGAAGCTAAAACATTGAATTTGTGCGAGATATATTTTATTTATTATTTAAATGCAAATAAAAGGGGTTGTATAGATGTTGAAATAAAGGTAAGAAACAAAATCAAAAAAATTCGCGTATTTTCCGTGTTAGTTTTCTACCTGATAAAAATTTGTTATAACATGTATTTTAAAAGGTCTTGGTCTTACTCAGACCTTTCATTCGGTATGCCGAAAAAAGGGCTGGCCCTTATAATTAGGGAGTTAGAGGCGTCCAAAGTTTCTCGTCAATAACTTAAAAGGAATAAAAATCTTTAATGCATTATTGAAGCAAAGTTGTAAAGAAATTAATTTTGAATCCTTCTATAGTATTCAATTTAATGTTTTCGTAATTTATAGTCAGCATTTGCAGAAACAATTGTTGTCAGTTTGGTCCATTTTTGTGGGGGTGCGCACGTTTATGAGGTTATGAAAGGGCTTCTTGTAATGCACTAACG
This sequence comes from Magallana hongkongensis, assembly GCA_015776775.1. NCBI lineage: Eukaryota > Metazoa > Mollusca > Bivalvia > Ostreida > Ostreidae > Magallana > Magallana hongkongensis. Next base: position 45,569,134 of record CM027466.1, read on the forward strand.
GATACAATACATGTAGTGCGCAAAAATAATTCCACATAAAATTCCCAAATGTTTTTATTCATATGTACAATTTCATTTCATATAGATGAACCTCTTTGACCTTATTTTTGTTGTTTGTTTCATAACTGTGCCCCTGTCTATATTTAGATGCATTACGAGACTCAGGTAACCGATCGATAGGAGAGTCGCTAGCTGTATTCAGGCCGTCGCCTAGACGATAGTGCATGTGCTTGTAGAGCTGGACGTACACGTTTAACGCCCCACTGTGTTACTGTAACAGAGACATTTTGAATTGTTTCAGTACTGGGAGATGTGTTAATAAAATGGTTCCAATGCATGGTAATTAAACTCAACTTTTCTACAATACGTATACACGGCCGTTTTATAAAGCACAATGTGTATTACTGACATGACAAATGTACGCTGGCAATTTAAACGAACGCGGGATTGCTCCCGATAGAACAATTCTTTTAAAGCAAAAAAAAAAAATACTGATTTGCGATGGATATAATATAATTATCATCGTGGAGATGATTTTAAAAAGTGAACTTAATATTCTTATACGATAATATTTGAATCCAAAGCCGCTAGTTTAAAGTTACGGTTATTATGGATATTAATTATGACTTGCCCCGCGTTTCAGGTTTTTTACTTGCAAAACATCTACAAACGAAAATTCCAAACAACCTTCAGCAGCAACTTATGAATTATTTATTCCATACACAATTCTAAAGAGGTAATTCAGTGAATTTTATAAATGCTTTATACTTGAATACATTCGCTATCTTTCATGGAAAAAAGTGGCATGGAAAAAATGTTGTTCAATGTTCATCAAATACGCTGTAGCCTTAGCAATCGAAAATAATTAACAAACTGTATATTGATAGATTGACATATCAACAAACATTCAGACCCGCAATGTGTTTTTATACAAGTTCTATAAAATGTAGACTCAATGACTGAATTCTTTACCGTTTTCCGTGTTGTTTATTTTGAATCACGTGTGCACTTTATGTGTAGCCATATAGATGAACACTTTAAGTGTTTAATTTTTAAAAGAAATTGTGTACATGCAGAGCAATGCAATGCTAGGACAATTAAATTCCAACAATGTATATGGTGAGGCCGGCCAGACTGATACTGGTTCTGCTTGTTCTACAAATAGCGAATGTAAGACGAAGTATTTGGGTGTTATATTTCAAACAAATATAAGTATTGCTTTCTTAAAAGCTTGCATTACTCAACAAAGTATTTTATTGGAATCATTCTTAGTTACCTTAAATGCATATATGTACCGCTCGGTCTGTATCCCGGAAAAATTGACTACCATCCTAAATTTTTCATACAAGTTCTACAGACTTGCAGCTAACATTACCTTTAAAAATACATTTTAGAATTTGCCGCTGTTTATAAATTCATTAAAAAGACGCGCAGAATCAAGTGGTAATATGTCGTTTGATATGGGATTTATGACGTCTATTTATATTGTTTTCATTAAAATTATTTCATTATTTCAAGCTTGTGGGTGGAATGAAATAAGTTTCACATGTTATATGACATAAAGATGTCCTCTCCCCACTTTTTCTCGCAGCAACTATTTTTTTTAAATTTATTTAAAGAATTGAATTATCATGGAGTTGCCCCCCCCCCTCCCCCATTTTTGTAGCATGTAAAAAAAGGTATAAAAATCATGAAATTATGAGTAAAATTTTGGAAAATTCTAAAAAAAAAAAATCCTTTTTTGCTAATCAAGATTTGTTGGATGAGTTTGCCCCCCCCCTCCCCACTTTCAAAGACGATGCTACGCGCTTGGAAATTACTCATTTCTTTATTCCCCTCTTTAATAAACAAAACAAACTAACAAACATAAGCGATCCAGATTAATATAATTACATGTATCAAAAATAAACTTAAAAAACAAACTACACATTCATCCTTCACCCACAATATTGCCTTTTCGATATTTGTCATCGTTGTAGACCCGTTTAACAATCTGTTACATTATATATTTAAGTAGGTGCTTGCACGACAAAGAACCCCTTGCTGATCTACATATTCATTAACGCATACAAAGAAAAAATATATTTTGATTTATTTTTGAATTTCTTTTGATGTAAAAAAAAAGAGAGAAGAAATTGGTTCTCAGTCTCTCTTTATGCCTGTTTGTTAGCGGTTAATCCAAGTTCATTTTGATTATCCTTTTGTAATTTAAAAAATGCGATGTAAATTTTTTTTCATGTAATATTTCGGATAAAGCAATGAAGAGTTGTTTCTTGAAAATTTATTAGAACATAAAATTGTAAAATGCTAGCATTGAAAATTGTGCCCGATTTCTTTCCTTTTTTAAGGTAAAACTTTATTGATTTAAAAAAAAACTCTTTGAAACAAACAAATTGACATGATCAATGAGAGTTTGACAATCTCTAACTGCAAATCTGTAGCTTTTAGTCAGAAAAAGAATCGGATGGACGACCTGGGACACAGATCGTCAATCCGAATTTCTTGAAAATTGCCATTATTTTCGTACGCGGACGCAATACTCACCGAGACTAAATGGTTCGTATCTTAAGTTTTAACTGCTTTGAAAGGTAGTATTGGTTTTCTGATAATTATGAACATGAATAATTAAATAAAAATGGTTAAAATTATAGTAAAATTACCGGCATCGGTCTTTTCCGTGCGCAGATCTAGAGGGGGAAGGGCTCCAGACCCCCCCCCCCCCGCGAAATTTCTTTCAATTACGTGTACATTATAAACTTACCAAATATGCCTCGGACATCCCTTGGCAAACTGAAATAACCGTCTGACTTTTCACCCCCCTCCCCGGAAAAATTTTCTGATCCGCGCATGTTCCCCCTCCTCGAAATACAAAATTATTCTTCAAAACCCCTTGTAAAATTTCCAGGATCTCCGCATATATACTAAGATATTCATTGGCGCTTGCGTTCGATAAAAATGCGTGTAAAACGTTTGCCAATGGTCTTTTTACCTTCGTACCGGGCATAACCACAGTCCCACTCTGTGAATAAAATGCGGCGAATCAAACTAGAGACAACGGTATTAAGATCTGCATTTGCTTATAAACATGTAGTATCATCGTGCAAAATGCACTGTTCAATTATAATTTTTTTTTTGACTTGTAAAATTCGTAATTTTTTCTCACAGTTTATTTCTTGCAAAGTTACTTTTTTATTTAGTGATTGACACTTTTAATTTTATACTTTATATGTGATTTTAAAGAGACAGAGTGTCATGTCTCAAGGACTGTTAATCTCTTAAAACAACATTGTGCAATTATCAGATTTTCATTTCTTGGACATCAAAGACTCATTGAGTTTATTTAATTATTTTATATCTGTGAACCTTTCACTCAGCTTACTTATATCATTACCTGTCAATTTATACTCATTGTTAAGATTCTTATAAATAGTTATGTACAATTGTCAATGCGCAGTCTGGAATACGGCGGCCAGCCCCGGCCACGTCCGACTCTCCCAGAGTCTTGAGTCCGGAGGCCACTACTGGCCATATCCGAATTGTTTGTAACATGTCTGTCTGTTAAATTGTTATAATGTTGCCATCGTTGAGTCTCGTCCAATAATGTGGAATCCTGCATCGATTGCCTGTTTATCTCTCTGGAACTGTATACTGGTGGACCTTCGGGAATACGGCAAACCTACCCTTCGTTTTAGCTTACGGCCCACAGCGCGCCACAACCTTATACCTTATACACTTTACGCCAACATTCCCTCACCCGGTTCGTACTGCACACGACCGATGCAGATCCAGACGAATTCTCTATCACCGTAAAATCTACGCGGTCACAGAAATATAATACTTTGTTTCTCAGTGTTTACACATCTAATATTGTGTACTATGGTCAGCTATCAATTTTTTGTAATACGTCACAAGTATGACGCAGCTACGACGGAAAACCTAATCGTTGCTTGCAACGAGCTCGTCTCTAGTTTTATATATGATTTAAAAAAAAAGATGGACAAACTTTGGAAATGATGTATTGGCCCCTTGAACCAATGCTGGACAATGGTCGTAAAATTTATTATTTATGCCCCTCTTACATGTACCACAGATTAATCATACCAGATTTGGAAAGGATTGGCCCTGTAGTTTTAAAACGCGTAAATGTTTTGTTTTTAACAAAAACCATTCGTTATTCATTGTCAAATTGAGTGACCCGTGTTAACTAAAAAAACGCATGTCATAATGCATCTTAAATATTAAAACTAAATGCATAGATTTATTTCATTTTTGCTTCAGCCACTGCCTGTTTTTAATGGAGATTAATATGGACCAATTATTTTCTTTCATTGCAATCAGAGTTGCATCAACAACAACAATTAATACAGGTAGGCTGCTGTGCAATTCGATGTTTAAAGTGAACGCAAAAGTGAATTTCATACATCCCGTCAGGGACATCTATGTTATTTATTTCAGTATTGATGACAACGAAAACTCGAGGGTAAAAAATAACGAAATCTTAAGAAAGGGAGGAATTGCTCATATATTTTATATAATTCAAATACGAACGGATGCCAGTACATTATATAATATCAGGCTATAAATGTGAATAGCCTAAGTTGGCTATAAGTCATATGCAGTACAAACAGTTTATATAATTTTCACAATCTAACCGAGGAGAATCATGTGGTGAATTGTTTTACCTGTATTTACATGAACACTGTACATATACAATTACAGTCTCAAAACTCATTTCCAGAACTCGACACACTATATGTAGTTTTATTGTGCTAATGTTCGATAAAATACAATTTAGTTTCATTATTTCAGGGTTTTTTAAATTTCCGAATAACATGTGACGACATTCAACACTGGTCTTACTTAAATCAGACAGATGCAGAATATACATTATTTTAAAACACAAAACCAAACCAGGAAGAAATAACAGGGAAGTACTAATGAATAGTCAATCGATATAAAATCAATAAAATTAAATTATTAATTCAACAAGAGCGAAGAATATTTAGATTTAAATCTTGAATATGTTTTCTTTAGGAAACATATATATCACGAAGATACTATATCTGCTCGTGCATGCTTAATACTAGGATGAACTTTTTAACACTATAACTCTTTAACACGTCATACACAATCACTAAATACACACATAGTTATAAGTGATTCCTTTAAATCATGTAAATGTGTCCAGTATGTACATACAAAAATAATTTAAGACATACTGATACTATTAATCTTTAAAAACATTTTTAATGAAAAAACCCAAAACATTTAATTATATATAATCAGTACAAAGACGGAAGCGGTATATATAACACCTCTTGTAAATATTACTAAAAAGTTCGGTTTAATTAAAATTATTTTAAAGCAATTGCAACAAATGATGGCTCTCCGAACCAAATATTGTAGTTCACTTTTAATTCCAACTGATAGTCTTATATGACGGCGCGGCTGAAGTGTCTTTACTTCCTGGAAATATAACTTAGAATTATTATTAAAGTGTACAATATCCGGCAGTTTTTTATGGGGAAAACATGTGTGGTATTAATGAAGTATTTTTTCTGGTTGTGTTAGTTTAGATATCTCAGATGTCTACTTTCATTGATTTTGTTTACGAATAAACATCATCGAATTTATATTTTTTTTCGCAAAATAAATAAAATAGTTGATAAATAGTTTTAAACGCCATCAAAGGAACTATAATTTATAATTCTTAAATGAAAACTATCAGGGTTTCAAGTGAATCAAGTGATGCGTCAATGAATTAAAAAACGGATTGAAGCAATCATTACACTATCAAACGATATTATAGTAAATATTAAACCTCCCAGTCAATTAAATAAAGAAACAGAAACACTCCCCAAAACGGTCGAAGAGTTTATAAATGAAATCAATGTTGTATTCAATAAAGTTTAATATTTATCAATAAATTCATTAAATACATGTATTATGGTAGTCTGTAAGCATGGATGCATTTCGAGAATAGTATGAACTTTCTTTAAATTATTGCAATATATTATATACGTTAAAATGACCCAATGCACATTGCAAACGTCACAAATAAAAGCAGACCAAATCATTTTACGATGCAAGGAATCGTGTGTCATTTCCTCAGATGCATATATGCACTGAACAAAATACACTACACTCAAAACATTATAGTAATATTATTTATATTAATATATTATATTATAGTAACATATAGAAAGACCATCTGCAAAAGAAAAATAGAGATGATTTATATTTTTGTACGTTAATATTCAAGATACATATACATGTATAACTTTTTTTACCCAGAAGCATACCAAGCATTAAGTATAAAAAAACTAATAATATGTACCTTTTTTTCCAAAATTGATGGCAGAAAAAATAGCATCCATTTTACGAAGAATATTGATGGTTTTTTTCTGGTTCTGTAGATTTTTCTTTTACAAACACAACCCGTAGTTGCATTGCAGATAGTCTGAAGTGGTGGTATTAACGAATTCGAAAAGAGGTGGAAAATTAGAAGATAAAAATGTCTTCCTCTTATACTAACAAAATTATTTATCAAATACGGACAATGTTAATCTTGCCGAATTCTGGACAATTTTTGCTAAGTCTTTTTAGTATGTCGTATGTATGTTCGTCTCAGTCGACGGATATAGTAAAATTGGTGTTTTCGGAGCATCACCGGCATGCAACACAGCTAGGCAGGGAATGGTAGACCATTGCCTTTGCTGTATCTTAATATGTAATTCACCATTTTTTCCATATCATCAAATTACAAGGCATGATCCCAGTTTTTCCCTTGTTTCTCTTCGACCTTGGAATTGGGCTATTTTCCTTAAGGTGATGTGATATATTTTTTTTCAATATTTTTTCTTCTGCATTTGTCAAAAATTAACAAAAATGCTTGCATGCAAATTTCTCGATCATTATTATTACACAAGTATCTCATAGTATTAGTGGCCTATTCGTATCGTTAAAGACATCGCATGTGCTTTTGCTGTTTAACTTACACGTACCAATAAAAAATATACATTTCTTTTTTATGTTTATTTGACTCGTTTCGGGATAAAATGTAATTAGATAATATCTTGGAGCTAAAATGTCTCAGAACATTTTAAATGGGACCCACAACTTCTTTCTACTTTTTGCTTTACAGATGCAAATTAAAACATCCTCAAAAAGTGTCTCATATTCATTACTATTATCATCATCGTCATCATGGCCATTTTGGTCATTCTTCATAAGTTCTCAGATCAGTCACATCAATAGTACCAACAAATACACGTTGTCTGATGTGCTTTCCTGGAATATCTATGTTATTTATTGTAGTATGGAAGACCACGCATATTCGAGGGAGGGGAAAATGACGATATGGGAAAAAGGACTTACATTCTTTTTTGTATAACGCCACTTCAATACGTAATGATATCAGTATGGCATATAATATCAGACTATAACCGCTTATAACCTGACTGGGCTTTAATACATAATGCAGTTAAAACAAACGGTTTAAAGAATTGTTGACGATAGATTACCTTATGCAAGACAATGTATTTCAAATCTTAATTATTCAACAAACCTTTTGGGCTAGGGCATTTTCAAAATTACACAAATAAGAAAAATGTAACGAAACGTTTACATGAATTTTATTTACATGTTCAGTGTAAATGCACATTGACAATCACAAAATTCGAGGCCCAACATGTAGGAGTGATTGTGCTGACGTTCGACAATTTAATTTTATTTCATTTTTACCAAAAACATGTAAACGACATCCAATATTCGTCTTTATGGAAACAAACGGAAAAAAAAAATTTGCTCTTGCTTTGTTATACCAATTAAATGGGTGAGTGGGTTGGGAGAACCTGCATTTCTTGCATGGGAATTTCTGGTCCTTGAACATGCTGTGGCTGACCCATATATAATAATTAAAATATATCTGTTGAAATAAAAATTAAATAATCTAATGTAGAACATGTGATCGAGATATTGTCTAGAGATGGTGTTAACAATGAGTTTAAATTAAAACTTATTTTCGTGAATTCAAAAACATTTTATAATTTTATTCAAAGATATCTCTACATCAACACGTGTTTTCCCGGAGCCAGCCACGACGCGTATGTGCTCCGGTTTTCTAGCGTCCCAGCAACCATGTAACATTGCCTAAAGGGTTACCTTTAATGATAATTAGATTTTAGAAATTAATTTTATTGATTATGAGAATAAATCGTCAGTTTAAATTTAACTCAAGAGTCCAATAAGCCGGTCAGAAACATATTAAACAAATATATCAAAATTATTTTTTAGGCAAACACATTAGCTATTGCAGCTTAATTTTGCTATTCACTGGAAATTAGTAAAGGTATAACCACGAAATTGGTATGAAAAAGAAAGACGTTCCCAATCGTAACATGGCTGCTTATATATTATATATTCTGACTGATTTATTGGGTTTAATGTGCACTTGTATGTTTGTATATACAAAAGTAAAGGCTAAACACCATGTGCCGCGCTTGATCTTAGTTTGTATTATATTGTTAATTACCAAGAATCATACGATTGATAAGTTTAAAATATATACATAAGCAAAACATACATGTATATGTAGACAATTTAACATAACGGAGTAGCGATGTTCCCAAACTCAAAGGACTACATGCCTTAAGGACGTTCACACCTATCAAAAATGACCCCTTTCCTCACCTGAGATTTACCACCTCTCGAGTCTTTAGTTGTTAGCATGACTATTTAAGTGTCAATAAATTATTGACTAAAACATATGAAAATTACGATAACAGTTTGTCTTGTGATTTGGTGCTCTTGAGTGCAAAACTTTACTTAAAGCTCAAAATATAACACATGATTTATATAGTTGAAATCAGAAAATGATATTGAAAAAGAAATAGTCAAACGCCGTACAGGGGCATACACAGGGAAGTACAAAGACTTACAGGGGTTGCCAGGGGCTTACAGTAGTACACAGTGGATGTAGACAGCGGCTAGCAGGGGATCACAGGGTGTACAGGGGCTGTGTTCAGGGGCTGACATGGTGTGCACAGGGGTGACAGGGGAAGGCAAGCGATTTTCATACGAACAGGGGTTTTTACAGCCAGTAGTGTAAAAGGAAACCTAATCAAATGTTGACACATCATTGCGATTAACTGATAGGTTTCGTTCAACTACACACAAACACACAAACTCTCTCTCTCTCTCTTTCTTTCAACTACTCTCTCTCTCTCTCTCCTCTCTCTCTCCTCTCTCTCTCTCTCTCTCTCTCTCTCTAACATGCCGAAGTATTGGTTCCTGTGGCAAACATTTAAAAGGAAATTTAAGACTTATTGTACGTTTTACAATCTAGCGGAAGACAAAGAGTAAAAGATAAAGGAATTAAAAGTATATACATGTATAGGTATAATTAACCTTGTATCTTATTTATTGCAAAAAAGTTCTTGTACAAGTATTGTTTATTTTCTTCATAATAAGAATAAATTGTGTATTACATTAAGTCGTAGAAATTTTTCTCCGATAGCATAATACATAAATGCGGCACTGCGAGCATTCAACAAACTGGTAATGATTTCGAAGAATGCCTTTTCAGATCAAGCCTAGAAATGTGAAAAGGATCCAAGACATTTTCATAGATATACTACTGTAAAAGGTTCATAAACTTTCGAATATTTGGCATGTTTAACTAGAATAGAAGCAAATGACCTAAAGACCAATGTACACAACCTATGGTCAACAGTTTTTAGTTCGTACCAACATGGATGTGAGATGTCTTCCTCGGCCATTTGACTTTGTATTCTTAAAACACGAGTTTTGTCCTCAATATAATTTAAAAAGTACAGACTATGTAATTGTTAGTCTTTGAAAACATTATAGATAATAGGACGCAAAATAAAACTTATGATTTCCTGGTGGTTTTTCAATACTTAGAAATACATATGAACGATGACGCGCTTGAAAATGGGGTTGCTATGAGTCTTCAGATGCTACAAGTGAAAAAAAAATATTCTGATTTATTAGCTAACCAGAAATGAGAAAATGATATAACTTACTATTTTATTTCGCAAATGTTTAATTTTAATAACGTTCTGTTGATAAATATGTTGCTTCTTGAGAGTAAAAGCAAATGCCTGAATCGTTTCCGAACAACCCTCGAACAATCACACTAATTCATTTTTTGTTTACTATACGTATTATGAAGTTTGTAAATTATGTGTGAAATGTAATTGTTTTTCAGTAATGAAAGAAACCTAAACTTACTTATCAAAATGATTGCAGATCTACACTTTGTAGTCTTGAAAGAAAGACGTATAATTTGTTCGTAAGCCATACGTATACCTTGTATCACCAAAAAAGCACGTCTTATAATCATACACCGAATAGACTCATAGCATTGCCTACTAGCGTTGCTGTAAAAAACTATCTTGATGAATTTAAATATGAAACAAGATAGATATAATATTTAAAAATGCAAGTTATTGTGAGTTATTAGAACAGATATGTTACAGTGTATATTATATTTATATGGGTGCATTGATCAATAACATATTTTTCTTCAAAAAGATGTTACTGTCATAGATTGACGGATAACTTGATTGGGTAACTCTATTCAAGCAACCATTTGGCGATGAGCAGATTCAGCCAATTCCAAAACTCGAGGTCAGTAGGCCAGCATTCTTTACGCTGGATGGAGCTGTCAAATATTGAAAATAACCTTGTAAAAAAAGTCACAAAAATACCAAAAAATCAATGTTTTATAAATTTGTAGAAATGTGCTCATGAAATGAATAAATCGGCATTCGATGATTATTTCTTTCTTATTTTGTATAGTAGCAGGTATTAGTTTGTGCTTGTTAAACGGAAATACATACCCCTAATCATATTAATGTTAGCATTATGATAAGTATCACATTGCTTCTGTATTATTTTTAAACAATTAACACATTCTTCAAGCTCCTTACTTTATTTTTCTCCTCATATTAAAAAATTCACTCCGTACTTAATACATTACATGTACACTGTACACATCGCCACTATATACCTCAAGTGTTTTGGATATTTTTAGGAAAAGTATGCATGACCTGAACAACGGTGGTGACTTATCTCGGAAGACTCTTACTTTTAAATAAAGCTATATTATTACATTTTTCAGAACTTTTTCATGTCTGCAAAGTTTCATTATTTAATACAATAAAGTCGAGTATGGATTTTCTTGTTTCTTTTTATATATGTTACGAACCTAATTAGTAAACCTTTTCAAATCCCATGTATATCAGCTATTTTGCATAAAAGGGCCATGCGATTGTAAATACAAAGTGCACAATTTCCTTTATAATGAACAACATTGTATAAAATATCTGATAGTGTATTTAGTGCATCTGTACTCCAACTAGACTGACATGTTGTTATAACTCCTAGGTAGAAGACAGTGAAGAATAGGTCAGCATAAATGATATTGATATACTTGCCACTTTTACATCCACTCATGTGATCACAATCCTCTTCCTCACAAGAACAATTTTGACCACACTTTGATCCATAGTAAGGGGGGTGTTGCTAAAACGCGGAACGGAAAACGGAACGGAACGGAAAACGGAATTTTTTTTGTACCAGAACGGTGTATAAAATGACATCTTAAAACAAGATACTGAATGTAAATGAAAGAATAATCTGTCAATGCTATTGCTAATTAAAGATTGACAGTTTACTACTTTAATCTGGTAATTCATCGTTATCAATACATTATTTTTTGCCGAGATGTTAATATAAATTCTATTAAAGAATTGTGCATTTGTTGACAAATTTAACTTATTTTTTACTTAACGACTCTTTGTATATTAAATTGTTGCTTTTAAATTTTATAATCATACAATTATAACAATTGGACGGGAAACCCTCTTTATATCAGGTTTAACTCGCGCATGACCTCTGTACGAAACATTATGGATCCAGAATGATTTTTCATCCCACCCTCACCTCCGCTCGAATTCCGTATACATTATATTCAAGTACAATACATTCTCAGAGTATAAATTTGTGATTTCGTTTCAAAAGATAAAAAGCTAACCAAATGTGTATTTATACGTTATTATTATAATTTATTTTTTTTTAACATCATATACATCTATTTGAAATTAATGAAAACAGGAATGCAGTATTCATTAAAACATTAAATAGAAAAAAAACAATAAACTTTTCCAGTTTCCCAAGCTTTAATATTTACACTGTCATATTGTGTCCTTTTATCTTTCGGCCTGGTTGAAACACCAAGTCATTGCAATTAAACAAAGCAGCAAAGGGTATCGGGGCAGTTTTTTCGTGATGACAGCAGTGGTATCAAACATGTCGGCTCTTTTGAAAATCGACGACTTCGGATTAGACCATGAGAACTTCGTCCTCATTCGACTCGCCAACATAGAATCACGTGGGAGGAAAGTTTCAGACAGTTTTTGAAGAATAGGTAATGTATTATTTTTTCAGTTATTTTTATGCTTTTCCAAACCCCATTATATTCCTATTAGGTACGAAGGGGCATTCAAAACATTTGATGATCTAAAAAGGGGTGTATGTGGGGATCCGGACCCTTACAGGCTAGAAATTGATTCGCATAGCAAAGATACCGAAAACAGGCCTTGGACCGCCTTCCCTGGCAATTAAACACCCATCTGAGACCCCATCCTTATAGGGGAAAATTTCTGGATCCGCGCATCAGAGAATTGAAGTAAAAGAAAATATACATTGAACACCTAACATCGAAATAGGTTTTAACAATTGAAATCAATATCAATGTCGAATTTTTATTAAAAGCTACAACCGAACCCCGGCAATTATTCTGGATTTAAACCCGAAAAATACGATAAGAATATTTTCATTGAACAATAATTGTTAAAATTAAGATCGAATTTCCGTGAATCAACTTATCTTTCTTTGCAAACCCGCAGCTATCACCTCAATTTAATATGAATGAAAATCATTAATATTGATTATAAATTAAAGCTTCATGTATTGATCAGGCATTGTATATAAATTATGATATATATCTCTTTAGATCTGACTTCGAATTATCAGACTCTTCGTCGAATATCAGCTTGCCATCTCTTGAAGAATTCTCAACTTGTGCAAACGATGAAGACGCTCCGATTTCAATTTCCAGTACAGATTCCTTTAAAGAATCCGAAAGTCTTCATCTGTCATCACAAGAAGATTCCATTGTTATTTTGTCGAGCCCAGAATCTGTCTCAAATTCACCAACATCGAAAGCCTACCAAGATTTGTCCGATTCGAGCAGTAGTTCTGGACATGATTTTGATCAAAGGTATGCCTGTGATAATAGAAGTTAAGTCACGTAGCATCGGTTTTGAAAGGGGGTAGAGAGTAACTCCAAATCTTCACATGCATAAAAAATTCACCCGTCCACAAATTCTTACTCCGTGGGGAGTGACAAACCAAAAATATGTACATATGGCCAATCCTCAAAAGGGGGGGGGGGGGGGATAACGTGCTTAAATCATCCATTATAATGTTTTGGTGAATTTCACATACATAACATATTACCTGTATATTCATTGACATGCTCCTAAAAATGTGAGGAGGGGGGGGGGGGGGTCGTTCCTTCAACATTCATACAATTTTCTATACATTTATGTTGTACATATGAAGAAAAAATATCCTTTTGGAGAAAAAGAGAGGGAACATCCACCCTCCCCCCTCATGCACTGATACTGCGTGTCTGCGGTATATTTTAGAAAAACTAAAAATGTGGTGAAATACGCGTTTAGCTTTGTTCGTTTTGTTTTAATGGCAGAATACGGGATGGGCATGTGTGTTGTTTTAGTGTTGCATGTGAATGGGTGGTGACTGCTGTGTTGATTGATCTAGACCTGAGTTTATGTTCAAAACCTGATAACACGCAGTGTCATTCTTTAGTGGGTAATGATGCATTATTATTTAATCCTTGTAAACGCATTAACACTGCATATACTAATTTTATTGTTGTTAAGAGATTGCGGTCAATATTAAAACATATTTATGATTTTCACTCTCATATTTATTCCTTATCGATCCTATCAGATGAAATGTATTAATTTGTTCTTACATATACACATACTAGATGCATGTTCCTCTAAATTCGTTGAGCTAAACCTTGCTTCGCCAGCTCCAATCTGATGTTGATCAGATAATTGATGAATTTCTCATCAAGAATTAGTTTAGTGCTTAAAACATGATTCAAATGCGCCCGTAATGCCAGCAAAGGTCAAGTCAACAACCCATACGTCATACTTTTTAGCAGCTTGTTGCAATAAGAGATCAAATAAGAAGTGCAATAAAATTAATACTCGACCCCCCCCCCCCCCTCCCGGCCCCCCTTCAACCCGTGCCGAATCGTCCTTGAATTTAAATCGTAACATACATGTATGTCACATTTGATGTATCAATAGTCTTTCATTATGAAGCTACACAAGTTTCATATCAAGGTATTCTCTTTTGAGAAGTGGACAGGCATAGCCTACATCCACTTCTCTTCGCAAGCCCTCATATTTTGATTCTGGAAAACGTGTAAATGTCAGAACCAAAGACGGTTTACGCTTCGACCCATGTTTCGACTCCAGTTTCCCTGAAGTTTCGTAACAGACATACTATTTCTACATTTTAAACATTATTGCATCCATGTGTCACAAAAAATTATCACTTGAAAAGGTGAAGGAAAAGTTGAAACCAAAAGATGCTTTTGAGGATGCGTTCGAATCTGTTGGCGGCATGGAAGCAGAGAGCATGTGTTCCATCCCCAGAAACGTAAAGCAGATTTACAACATGAAACAATCGAAGTCCAAGCAAGAAATAGGGTCCAAAGAAAAAGACGATTTGTTTTCGATAATACAACAATGCAAATCTGAACAATCTCTGAACAACCCCTTTATCAGATCAATTCAAGCTGCGCCCGAACCCCATGTGCGTCTGTGTAACTGACAGACAACTATCGGAAATGCAAAACTTCCTAACTAGCCCCTCAGAAGCATCCATATTAGGTATTGACCCTACTTTTAATTTAGGCCAGTTTCTGGTAACGGTTGGAACGTACAAACACTTGCAACTTCGACATCGGCGAACCGGAAACTCCCCTACGATGATTGGTCCGGTGCTCATTCACCAACAGAAGCTCCCAATGTCATATTCCTATTTGGCAAGCACATGCACTTCTCTTAGACCATCTCTAAAAGAAATTCTTTTCATAGGAACTGACGATGAAAAGGCCATTTTTAACGGTGTTAAAACCTTCTTCCCCAATAGCTTAAACATTCAGTGTTTTAGGCATATGCGAAACAACATTTCAAGAAAACTCCAAGGGCTAGGTGTTTCTGAAACCGCTGCATGCGAATACCTGAGGGACATATTTGGTGTTAAACGCAATTCCGAGGTAGTATATGGATTGGTCGATGCAACATCAGATTCCGAGTTCGATACAGAGTTGAAAAATTATGAAATAATCTGGAATGAAAGGGAAATCGAAGACCGCAAAACCAACGATCCACTTTTCCACAAATGGTTCCTGAAGGAAAAAGCAGATACTTTTAAAAAGCATCTTCTGTTACCGTTGAGACTATCTGCAGGTCTTGGATTTGCTGAGTACACTACATATGCTAATGAGTCTATTAACAAGAAGCTGAAAGAAAAAGTTGACTACAAAGAATCTCAGTTAGGAGAATTTTGTTCCAAACTGTTCTCTTTAGTTGACAGCCAGAATAAAGATGTTGAAAAATCCCTCATTGGAGTCGGACCTTACGAACTGCGACCTGAATATAAGCAATTTGAAATATGTCAAACGGATTGGTTTAAGCTCTCAAACAGTACAAGACAAAGCCATCTAAAAAACTTTCTTAAGGTCCCTTTGAAGCCGTCTCGTCAACGTTTTGACAACGAGGGTGCTTCCACTTCCAGTACAAACAAATGCCAAAGCCTAAGTATTAACTTTGAAGAAACTGGATTGTCAGAAAACGTTTATAAACATGTTTGGGAGAAAGCTGTTGAGATTTTGGATAAGGATAGTAATATTGTACATGCCCCTGGAGAAAACACAGCCATGCTTGTTGTCAGTAAATCAAAAAAGATGCCTCATTATGTTGAAATTTTCAAAAGCGGAAAAATCGAATGCCCATGTGATGGATATAAGGCCAAACAAATGTGTTCTCATGCTTTGGCAGTAGGCAGAGAAAAGGGGAGTTCTTGAAAATTATCTTTGTTGGTATGAAAAATGCAGGGGTCTCAGCATTTCAGCGATATGCAGAGAAAAAATGCCACAAAAACCTCAAAAGAAACCAGGCCATAAAGATAGATCGTCAAAAAGAAAATCTACTACTCGTTTTGAATACGATGATGCACTTCCCACGAAACGTAGATCGCGCTACAACCCGACAGAAAGTAATGTAACTGCAGCCGATGATATTGAGTCCAATTACTTTCTGAAATCATTAAATGGAACAAAGATACGGGTATGTTATGGGTGTTCAAAGGCAATCAGAATCCCGCCACACGTTCCTGCGCCACCTTACGATGTGGTTATATGCAGAAAGGAATATCGCGCCTATTCCTTGGACGGGATATCAAAACTTACGCTCACGCCTCAAAATGTCCATTATCATTTACGGAAGGCATGCCTCACAATGAAAAACCCCGAATTTGACGAGGATACTCTCATCATTTGCCCTCCTGATGTCGGTCAGCAGCTAACAAACGTTCACAAGAATTATTTGAAATGTTTTAATGTGAAGTACTAAAATCTCTTAAGATGTTTCTCTTCAAAGTTAATATTTCCTTTCCTCACTCGATGTACAAACATAGCCATTTTCGAAAATGTAACTAAAATTACAGTTATTAATTTTCAGTTATCTCTGGCTTAGATATCAGTAATTAACATCTGGTATATTTATAGTAAAAACGGAGTGGGATGTATACGTTAAACTATTCAGCTATTGGGATTCATGTGTTTTACAATTGAATAAATCTCCAAATGTAATTAATGAGTTATGTTTATGTAATTGGTTTTCCATAGAAATGGCGTTAAACATTATAATCATGATCAGTGCCTGACTGAATTCTGCGCGAACTCGCGGGGCAAATATAACAGACTAAAAACAGATCGGAAAATTACAAAGTGCAACGATTGGTTGCCCTCACCAGACAAACTTGAAAGTGCCCCCGTTTATTGACGATCAATTTAGAAAAGGGTCGTGTCCTACCTTTTGCTTTTTAAATTTATAAACGGTTCATTTTAAATTGTAAGAAATTGTTTTCATTATCTGATTATGTAAGTCACATTTTATTATACTAAAGGGTCGAGTTATAGCCAAGCTGTTTGTAGCCTTTTTTCAATAGTAAATATTAATGGGCCGTTTTTCATTCATAAACAAATGGTTCGTAGAAAAACCGTGAAATGACGATAATGAGTTGCCACAGCTGGTGAGGATAGACATTTATCAAAAGTACACTGAAATAACAGATATTAAACCTAGAGGTTATCGTACTGATTGTGTTTTCATTAGATGGGACGTATTTAATTTTTCAAAAAATAATCATGATATTTGATGATGCCCCAACGCACTACTGTCGGAATAACCGCTATTTTGTACCTAGCCAACAATGAAACTCATATACTGTTACACTAACTTAAATGCTCGCTTACTATAGTGTATATAAAACATATAAATATATGAATAGTCAATTCAATTCCGAATAAATTTCTTGATTTAAAAGCCAAAAAATGCAAACAAATGATCTTTAATGTAATCATGATAGTAATGTGTTTGTATTTTCTTTCCGTTTTCCGTTCCGTTCCGTTTTCCGTTCCGTTTTCCGTTCCGCGTTTTAGCAACACCCATAGTAAGGGTACTGACAGGGCTTGCTGCAATTTATCCAAAAATATCCACTTGCACAATCTTAATGTAAAAATAAGTCTGATTTGCATTTACTTTTTTGTTAAGTAATATTGGGAACATGATATCAATAAAATTTAGAAGTTTGCTTGTAAAATGTAACCGTAACGTTATTTTTTACAAGATGAACAATAGGATAGGATTCACGCACAATAGGATAGGATTCACGCACGATAGAACAGTATACACGCATGATAGGATAGGATTAACGCACGATAGAACAATATACACGCACGGTACGATAAGACTGATAAACGATAGGAGAGGATAAACGACGTTCATGATAAACGTATAATCGCTTTAAACGATCTTCACAAATAAACTGATAATGGCAGAATTTGAGAAATAACACGTACGAATAAATATGTACGTGGAATTTCTCTTTAGTAACAATTAATCATCGCTGCATCATTTATAGAATGTATAAAAATGACCATTTTTTTTATCCAAAATTATGAGTTTAAGTGATCAATAAATTTTCTGTATTGATAACATTGTTTTAATTACCGAACACCCTAACCGATCGCGGCGAATATTTTATCCCGAGATCAAATCACACGAAAAAAAAGCGGGTTCAATTATAAAAATCAAACTTTTGTTTAAAGTAAAATTTAATATAAAATCTATCATCAAACATGTCTTTTTAAGTAAGCCCGTTGGTGCCACGTAGAAAAATATTTTATGTGGTGGCCGCCAGATAAATATATGGCGGCCGCCAGAAAATTATGTGGCGGCCGCCACATATTTATCTGGCGGCCGCCAGATAACTCCTGGCTTCCTGATGCGCGCGCATGTTTTAACGTGAGATTTTAGGAAGAGCTGGATACAAGTGCAAAAAAACGATGGCATCCTAACATCCAGACATGTCTTTTACTTAATTGAACCCGACACTCTGAATGAAGCATTTTGTCAATTGCTTATATGTCATTGTAGTTAAAAGTGTTTCGGCGGTATTAATAGCACATGTCTTTTTTGAATTGTAATAAGGCCCGCCTCGTCAGGAGTTCACCTTATGCATAAACCAATTAATCTCTTTGAACTTCATTTGGTTTTAATCTGGATCTAATGATTAGATCACCTATATTTTCGTGTTTACTGTATGCAACCATAGGACGTGTTGTGAATAATTTGTTGCATACTTGCATACTTATCCCAGTATAAAGATTTTGTACAAAAGTATCAATTATTCTTTGCTTAATAAGTACAAAAATGTGTTTTATAACATATTTTGTGTTGGTCAGCCCAGATGTAGCCATAACCAATTTCAAACAATTTGTCTTTGATATTTGACACCCAGTTTGATACCCTTTTCAATTTGTGTTCACACTCTTCTAACATTTTGTCATAGCATGACCTCATGTTACAATTTTTACTTTGTAATAATTTAAACCAAAATTTAAAAATCCTAAAATAGCGTACAATCTACAAAGGCAGCCTGCCAGTTTCAAAATACACCATAGACGTATTTGTATTTTTTCTAACACAGAACTTTTTATGAATTCTAAATGTATTTTTCAATGTCACACGTACTGTGGTTTCCCCAGACTTCACATCCGTAATTCAATACGCTACTTACATAAGTGTCAAAAAGAGAGAACATAGTTTCAACATTTAAGGTACAATAACATAGGAGATAATTATGAATCAATACATAAAGAATAATCAGTATGTGTTCTCGGCCAATTTTTGGCAAAACGACTTTAAAGATTTAAAAGATTACTCAAAACCTTATATTTTCATTACGATATTAGCCTGACGTTATCATTTCCTTACGTCTTAGAACCCAACAATTGAAATGCATTTATTGCAAGACTAGCTGATTAGCACATTGAAGAACATGTAAATACTAATTAGACATATTTGTGAATGTTATCAAATGCACAAATGC
Organism: Magallana hongkongensis; assembly: GCA_015776775.1. Taxonomy (NCBI): domain Eukaryota; kingdom Metazoa; phylum Mollusca; class Bivalvia; order Ostreida; family Ostreidae; genus Magallana; species Magallana hongkongensis. Next base: position 45,588,943 of record CM027466.1, read on the forward strand.
AATTAATGTAAGCCTGTAAAGATTGCTATTTTTGTTTTGATGAAACTCGGAGTCAATCAATGCAAAACAATTTGCAAGGCAACTACTGACATAATAAGTTTGTAATCATATAAAATAATTAGCATAAGCCAAAAGAAAAAAAAAGAATATGTAGTTAAAATTACGGAAGTTATAATTGTAAAAAAAAAAGCGAAGTTAATGCATATGGTTCAATTAATTTACTTGTCTATTTAAAACATGATTTTAAATGGAGGGAGTTCCAACGCACACTCATACTTTATAGAACAAAATGTGACAATGTATGTGGCATCTTTAAATTGTCAGCACTTGATATTATAAATGTTTGTATAAACAGTAATAAACTGCATTTAAGCTTTTAGAAATATTTCCTTTTATGCTTCTCAATATCTCATTTGTCATTTTAAAAAAATGTATGAGTTTACTAGACGGTCTTTTTACCTCGATTCCTATTGTGACGTCAGCAAACCCGCGAGCTACGTTAAATTCAATTGACTAACCTTAGATCTTAGACAGAACATTGCTTTTCTACCTTGACTGGCTAATTGTTTTTGTGGTACATTAAAATTTCCATTATAGTTCAATAAAACAACAAGATACATTAATTTATCTGCTACTTCTATTTGGTCAGTATGTATATGCCATTTTTCGTTTTCATGGATTTTACCTCCATTTCAACATACATATGTACTACAATTTTTGTTTTATCTGTATTAATGGCCAAGTCCCATTTGCAGTGTAATCATACAACGTGTTCAACATTAGTTGAAGTTCATGTACAGATTCGGCAAAACACACCATGTCATCAGCATACATTAACGTAAAAAGATTTAACTCTTGTACTTGCAAAGGGACATTACCATTCTTAATAAACTCCATTTCTAGATCATATAATAAAATGAGAAAAGAATGGGAGACAATACCTCCCCTTGAAGGAGACCAAGTGAATTTTCAGAAACATCAGATAACATTCTTGGTGTCTTAATACAGGATGTCATATTATCATACATAGAACGTATACCATTTAATAACTTTCCTCTGATACCATACATATCAAGTTTTTGCCGAAGTTTAAAACGCTCTACAGGATCAAATACTTTTTTGAAGTCGATGAAACAGCAATGTGATCTTCTTTTTTTTTATTTCGTAGAGACATATTAATAATTGAAGACAGACAAAAAATAGCTTCTGCAGTACCTATGTTGGGTTGAAACCCGAACTGAGCGTCTGTAATGACATTGTATGCATTAGCCCAATTTATGAGCCTGTTATTTATAATTTAAGTAAAACGTTTACAAAAACAGCTTATTAGGCTTATGCCCCTATAATTATTTGGATATGTCGAGTCACCTTTCTTAAAAGCTGGAACAATTACTGATTTTGCCTAACATTTTAGGAAAAATACCAGATTGTAAATTTCTATTTAATAAATTGTGTATAATAGGGAGGAGGTTGTGTTTAAATTCAATAAAATATTCATTAATTAGCAAGTTTGTTCCATGGCTTTTGTCTCTCTTAAGGTTGGATATTGCAGTCTCTTTTTCATTCTCTGTGATTTCCTAATCAAGTTCATCAAACACTGCCGAATTATCGCTCCTTACGTTTTCCGTTGCCGTCGTTGTCGTTTTTAGATTTAATGATAACTCCTCTGAACAATGAACACGAGGAAATGATCCCAGTAATGACCTATATTTTCCGTTGGTGTGCCGCATTGAGAGATAATTGGTCGACCAGGTTGTATTTTTCGGAGGCTGCATTGGCCTTTTAAAAGTGCATGAAACATGTTATGTATTTTAGGGACCAAATACAGACTACCGCATTTCAAATGGACATTTTTATTTGTGCTTAAAAACTGATAGGTTTCCTTGTCTAAAGTTTTGTTTTGATACATCTCAAAACCTTAGATTGAATGCTCTGATATAGAGCTTCTAAATCAGGTTTTTCTCTCTGGACATACTAGGCAGAATCGAGTTGTCTCATACCTTCTGAGATATATTGATATCTGTCCATTACAACAATTGTGTTGCTTTTGTCCGCCTTTTTAATTACAATCCCAAGATTATTTCTCAATGAGACAAATGCTTCCATCTCATTTTTAGTGAGATTGTCTTCAAAACGTTTCATTGGCATTGACATTAATTCGAGTTTAGTCTTATCGATATACTATTCTAATGCATCACACGTGTGCTCTGGTATGTTACCTGAGCGTTGTCTAAAAGGATGCAGTAAATCGTCATCGGAATTGCTGAACATATATTTGCATCCTAATTTTCGTGAAAATTCGTGAAAATCTCTTAGTACAATTTTTTGACATTGTACGACTGAGGACTTGGTATACATTTTAGTCCTTTACTTAGAAGAGATTCGTCAGCACATGTCAAACAATGTTTTGACAAGTTTAAAACTTGCATTTCAGTTTTATTTAAATTCTTTAGCTGCACCTTACGAGCAGAGATAGATTGTACTCGTAAAAGAGCCTTTTTGGATTTCTATTCTCTTTTAAAACGTCTACCCATTTTGATTGTCACATGGATAAAACGTGATTGAATGAAAAAGGTTTACATCAATGCAAATTTGTATGTAGCGCAAGTGCAAGCTTAGACACGCCTACAATAGTTTAAAAGTAGGATGATTGGTTGAGCAAATACACAGTTTTAATCATGTTAGAAAACAGTGTAAAAAGCCAGTATCATAAAATAATAACGTAAAATTATGTTAAATCAGGAGTCCATCAAAACAAATGTATATTCTGATATACAGATTCGGAAATCGTAATGTTCCTTTGATGAGGTAATTAAAGAGACACCAGTCACTATTTCAATAAGGTTTATAATTTTTCCGCCTCATTCCACGAAATGTTCCTTGACATGTCCTCTTGGGCGCCTATAAGTGGTAGGCTCAAGTCTGGGTGTGTCTCGAGAAGAGGATGACTGACATTATGGAGGTTGTCACAAAAAACTTCCAAGGCCTTGGTGTGATCAACCTGCTCTTTTTAAATTTGTCTATCGTATTCCTTTTTAGTATCCGCGCTAACTTGTTTTTGATCCAAGTTTTTTAAAGGTTCTACTCCTCACATTGTTTATTTCTTTGTTTTTCTTCTCAATACAACTCTCAAAATAATCCGTCAGGTGTTTCAGTGTTTTCTGTCGTTCAGTTTTTTGAGTATCTTTCCAGAATTTAACAAATTCGTCGTTTCGTATTTTGAGAGTTGTAGAAAGAAACTTAATATGTATGAATATTCAATCTACATGCATTTTCATTTGTTTTCACTTTATAACACTTTTAGTTTGGGCAGTTGAAAGTGTAAAAAGACGTTTATGCATCACGAACAACCAATTCTTAAAAACAAACTAAATACGAAACAGATTAGCTAATAACAAAACAAGAGAATCTTTTGCAAAATCAACAGACATCGATGCAAAACAATCACCGATGCTAAACCAACAGTCATGTACTGAAACAAGAGGCCCAGGGGCCGCATCGCTCACATGAGCAACGATTGCTTTAATTCTGATCAAATTAGCATTACAGTATCAAAATATCTTGACAACTAAGTACAGTAGATCTTGCTTTATAAAAATTGAAAATCTGCCAATTTTTATCCACCTCTTTTTGGGGGTAAATACCAAGCCCCCTTTGGTTTTGTACCTGTAAGAAGATTTTTCTCTACTTCTATATACATGTACCCCCCCCCCCCCCTATTTCATGGTCCCACTTTTCTCTAGGGAATCATGGTTTCATCAAACATAAATCTGCATAACCTGTTCTTTCACACTAAGTACTGAGTTGTGGACCGAAAACTTTCCCAGAAGATTTTCAAAGTTTTTCTCTATATATTCCTATTTAAAAATTCAAACCGCCATCACGGCCCCGCCCTACCACTAGGGACTATGATTTTGCAAACTTGAATTTACACTACCCGAGGAGGCCTCTACACAAGTTTAAGCTTTTCTGGCCAAATAGTCTTTAAAAAGAATATTTGTAAAGATTTTCTCTATATATTCCTATGTAAAATTTCATCCCCCATTATGGCCTCACCCTACCCCTGGATGATTATTTAAACAAACTTGAATCTATACGATCTGGGTATGCTTCCACTCAAATTTGGGCTTTCCTGGCCTAATAGTTTTGAGAAGAAGATTTTTAAAGATTTTCTCTATATATAAAAAGTTATCCCTCAATGTGGCCCCACCCTATCCCCAGGGACCATGATTTGAACAAACTTGAATCTACATTATCTGAAGATGATTAAATGCCAATTTGAGCTTTCTTGGCCAAATAGTTTTTAAAAGAATGTTTTTAAAAAGATTTTCTATATATATTCCTGTATAAAAATGTATCCCCCAATTGTGGCCCCACCCTACCCACGGGGACCATGATTTGAACAAACTTGAATCTACACTACCTGAGGATGCTTCCATTCTAATTTGAGATGTCCTGGCCAAATCGTATTTGAGGAGATGATTTTAAAAGATTTACACTATATATTCCTATGTAAAACTTGATCCCCCTATTGTGGACCTACCCTACCCCCGGGAACTATGCTTTGAACAAACTTGAATCTACACTACCTGAGGATGCTTCCATTTTAATTTGAGCTTTTCTGGCCTAATAGTTTTTGAGAAGAAGATTTTTAAAGATTTTCTCTATATATTCCTATGTAAAACTTGATCCCCCAACTGTGGCCCCACCCTACCCCCGGGGACCATGACTTGAATAAACTTGAATCTACACTACCTGAGGATGCTTCCATTTTAATTTGAGCTTTCTGACCTGATAGTTTTCGAGAAGAAGATTTTTAAAGATTTTCTCTATATATTCCTATGTAAAACTTGATCCCCCTCTTGTGGTCCCTCCCTACCCCCGGGGACCATGATTTGAACAAACTTGAATCTACATACAAGTTTCAGCTTTTCAGGCCGAATAGTTTTTGAGAAGAAGATTTTTGAAAAATACCAACAACTTTTCAATAATTCTCAATTATCTCCCCTTGAAATTGGGCGTGGCCCTTCATTTGAACAAACTTGAATCCCCTTCCTCGAGTGGTGATTTGTGACAAATTTGGTTGAAATCTGCCCAGTGGTTCTTGAGAAGAAGATGAAAATGTGAAAAGATTTACGACGACGACATTGACGACAACAACAGACAACGGACAAATTGTGATCAGAAAAGCTCACTTGAGCCTTTGGTTCAGGTGAGCTAAAAACTCTAGATGGCGTGCAAAGAGGCATAAGGAGAAATCATACCCTGGACAAACGTAACCAGATTAATGTACCCAAAAATTAGAGTGCATTATCTCCGAGAGAAAACATGCCTTGGAGAAATCGTAACAAAAATAAAAATACTTATAAAAACTGTTCAAATGCAATAAATAACTCAATATTCGATAAACAATTACATCAGTTTTGCTTGTATCATTGTTAACATGATCACGTACATAAATAATTACACAATACAGGCAGGTAGCATCGTTTTTTAAAGTTTGTGTAAGGGGGAAGGGGTAATCACATCCTAAAAACTTTGACATAAAAAAGACAGGTTGAAAAAGAAAAAAATAAAGATTAATTTGCAAATCATGAAAATCCTCATCCCTTGAGAGGGAGGGGGCTTACACGGGAGTAGACGGTTACCTAGAACTTCATATTTTCACTGTTAATACCATAATGTTCGCTTTCTCTTTTTTACATGCTCCGGAAAAAGTTATCGCAAACTCCTTGACAAGTGAAAAACTGTCATGTGACAGCAAACCGGGTTTTCTTTTATGTGAACTGTATTCATAATCTATGTCAACCCTGAATTGATAAACACTACCTACCGAATCCAGTGAAATGGAGTACACTATGTGAAAAGGTTTGCCCCATAAAAGATTCAGTTCAAAAAATGGTATTTTTTTCATAGATTATCAGAAATCAAAATCATAGCAAAATGCACACATCTGATTTATGTACAATTGATATGCAAAAGAACAACTTCCTATCTTGAAAACTGTAGGAAGGGTTATCCGTACAATGAGGGTACATGTACCCTACATGCAATATTTTGCCAAGAAATGACTAAGTTTAAAAGCTGGTATTTTTTTCATAAATTATCAGAAATCAAAATTCTAGCAATATGCACACTTCTGATATATGTACAATTGATCTGCAAAATAACAACTTCCTATCTTGAAAACTGTAGGAGGAGTTATCCGTATAATGTGGGTACCTTATATGCAATATTTTGCCAAAAAATAACTAAGTTCAAAAGCTGGACCAGGTATTATTTTCATAAATTATCAGAATTCAAAATTCTAGCAATATGCAGACTTTTGATATCTGGACAATTGATCTGCAAAAGAACAATTCCGTATCTTGAAAACTGTAGGAGGAGTTATCCGTAGAATGAGGGTACCCTTTGGCAGCCGCCCGCCCGCCAGCCATTTTCACCATTTTAATATCCGGAATTTGTCGTTGAAAAACCCGGTTGATAAATCGACAATTCGGTTTTTATATGTAAATTTAAGAAGAATGCGTGAAGAAAGCAGAAGTGACACCCCCCCCCCCACCCCCTTTCCGGTTTTCTTCTCTCACCACTCCCCGATCATATAAACTAGTCTGCAATAAACCAATCGATACATTATAAGTGAAATAAGTATTCCTATAGAAATTCGTACGCATGTCAGGCAAAACAAGATTGAATAATTATGTGAGAGTGTGAAAGTTTAAATCTAAAGAAAAATGCATCATAATAAGAAATTAAAAACAATTACACAGAGCAGTCATCGCATAGTAAGGCGTAGTGTTGTTTAAATTGTTTAATTCGCCTGTTATCTAATACGTACGAAGCTGATTCGAAAACTTTTAATCACTGAATAATAAACATTACAAATTTTTACTAGTATAAGTCATATTTACATTAGAGGCATGACACCTGTAAATTCTGAGGTAAACGGGTCATGATACATGATATAAAGTACAAATTCATAGATAAAATGCAATATTCAGACTTGCTTAAATTGTCCATTGTTACATTTTTGCAATTGGAGGTATCCTCTACACATATCATAATATGAAAACGTCAAATTAGAGTCGGAAAAATCTCGTATATTTACTATTTAATGACTGTATGTTTCAGTTAACACCACATGCATATGGTATACGCATTGCAGTCTTTTCTTAAAGGTCATCAACTTGTTATACATTGTAGTTATTACTAACCCTTGCACATATCCCTCTCTGAGTCCAATTGCGTGTTTGGACAACAACCGTTGAAATAAATAGAATATACACCAATGATTTAAAAATCCAAAAGTTGATTTTAGTTTTATATTACATAAACATGTGTTATGTGCTTAAAAAATACTAAATAAAGATACATACAAATAACATGGTTTACAGCACATAAATTCCGAATTAGGTCTGTTTATTATTTTAAAGAATAAATAAATATCATTACGACAATTTTGACAGTTTATCAAAGAAAATGGTTATATATTTTTCAGTTTGTTGAGCTCGTTTAGCTGCATTAAATGATTATATTATTTACTGATAATTCTGTTAAGAACAATATAATTTCGGTTTTCTTCTTAAACCAAAACACGTTGGGTAAATTGTGAATTTATGACCTGGAATTGTGATAAAATCAAGTCAGGTTGATAAGCTTTTGTTAAATTACCTGTCTTGTATGAAACATATTACAGTTACATAATTATCATCTAACATCAATTAACGTGTAATTTACATCCACGTTTACTGATGCATGATGCAAGTACCCAATATCATTAAACACTTACGTTTCACACGCTCCCTTTGCAGCATATCCAATGTAAAACAATGTTAAGTTCAATAATAAGAATATATTGATGAGTAGGGTTAGCTTTATCATACTCAAACACTCCGTTGATTAGAAAAAAAGATATTTCAAAACAAACACCGTGTAGTCTTCCGTGTACTCTTGCTCTGTTTAAATTTGAATTTAAAAAAAACTTCGGGTAATTGAATGATTATTCGATTTTTCTGAAAAACACTTTTGAGAGAAATCGGAAAGTCATGTCTACTTATTAATTGCCCATTTTTGCAATTTTCGTTTTCCAGATGTCCTCTCTTTGTTGAAAATCCCCCATAAAACACAATTATTATGCAAAACGTTAACTGAAACACTAGAATGCAAATCTTCATAAGCTTAAAAACGATCTCATTTTGTCAATATAAACAATGTCCCGGTATCGTACAGTATAGTAATTACGTTCGCGAGCATTGCGAAAAAAAGGACAAGGATGGATCCAAAAGTAATGTCATACAATGCACCACTTTTCTATTTGACGCTGTAATTTTAGAAATTAAATTCTCAGTATATGGCCTGCATACAATTGATATAGTAAGTTTACTTTAAATTTACAGTCTGAGCAATTTAATTCAATAAAACATTCACTTGTTGCTTTTCATGATAATTCATTACAAAGTTACACACATAAATAGCATTACTGATCCAGGGGGCCACTGGCACCTTAAGTGATGTATATCTAGAGAGCCTTTGCGGAGGTATTATCTCGCATCCAAATGTAATGTGTTTAATAAATTCATAAAAAAATAAGAAATAAAATAAATAAATAAATTATAAATAAATATGTTAAACCAGTATGAATGTGGAGAATAAATGTTTTGAATAAAGTATATATAAATGAATCATACATCTATATATAACGTACAAATTATCTGTTTTCTTCAGTATTTATAATTGTATTTTTTTAAGCGTAAATAGACGTAGATATGAAATAACACAATGTAGTACAAGTAATAGTAAAGTAAAATAAGAGTACTATTCGGGGAGGTATCATTCAGTCAATTGATATAATATTCGTATCAATATTGTATATATATTTGTAGACCATTTATATATATTGTACAAGGTATTTGTTTTCTTCAATATTTATAATTGTATTTTTTTTAAGGCGCAATTAGACGTAGATATGAAATAACACATTTTAATACAAGTAATAGTAAAGTAAAATAAGAGTACTATTCGGGGAGGTATCATTCAGTCAATTGATATAATATTCGTATCAATATTGTACATACATGTATATTTGTGGAACATACCTGTTCAATAAAATATTTTTAACAATAAATATACAATTGGAACATAAAGCAAATATGCGGCAGGACTAACAAGAACATCACAGTCCAAAATTGCCTACCGCATATATGTGAAGAGGGGCTGGTCTCCCTCTTGTACATTACAATTGTACATTAATAAAGTTTATAATATTTCATTTATCATATACTATTTGATAATTTTTCAAGAATGCTAAAGTTTAAATCTACACATTTCGATTTTTTTACAGTAAGATACAATTGCATTAGCGCATTTTTTTTAAAAACAGCGCATATCTTCAGATGACACATGTTCGAATTCGTTTAAGATTCTACGTTTCATTTAATATTTGTAAATTTTGCATGCAATGAATGAAAAAGTGTTGTTTAAGATAAGAGAATAACTGTTGCTCGTGAAAATAAAGCCAATGACAATCAATTTCCATGTAACATCAATATTTTAGTATCAGAGTCACACTCGTAGATTAAATGTTTTATATTTTCTGGCGTATTGCAATTATTACAGTTCCCATTAATGTTTTTATCTCAATTTCTAACCGATAGATTCGTGGTCAACAAGTTGTGAAGTAATTTATAATTAAACTCTGATACAGATTTATCAAATAATGATCGAATCTTGTTCTTGTAGATTACATTAAAGTAGTACTTGTCTGTTTGGAATTCCTTACACCATATATTTTCCATAATAGGTTTTTGGGATTTCTTGTTTATAAGAATATTGTAGAAAAATTTAGCCTTTTTATTTGAAGTATCTTCTAGCTTTCCTTCAAAAAAGAAATGTAACTTAGTGAGCGAATTCGTTAAATTTATGATTTGTAAATCTATTCTTGAAAGGTGCAACTTTATTGCATGTTTAACTATGAAGTACTCACATTAAAAATTGCTTGTTGATGCCAAGCATTCTTTTATGTCGTTTTTTGTTTTGAATAAAGCCATTCTCATTAAAAAAGTCTTTTACTAGTAATAAACCACCTTTAGTCCAACTTGAAAAAATAGAGATTTACCCTTAAAACATATGTTTTTATTGAACCAGATATTTTGATTAGCAAAATTGGTTAATGAAATATCTTTGCATTCGTTAAAGGCCACGAGGACCTCTTTATAGAACACAGGGAGGGAGTTTAATTTAAATTTTTCGTATCTTGTAATGCTTAAATTGATCAAAAATGGAATATCGATATTATGTTTAACTACACAAGCGTTTAAGAGTGAAGATAGACTACTTCTATTTTGAATAATTTTCGAAAACCATGAAGCTTTTATAGCTTTGAGTTTTGATTCAAAGTCTGTTATACCAATGCCGTCTTCATTTATGTTTCTAATTAAGGTGTTATCAGAATTATTAATTCTTGTTTATAAAATTTCCATTACAAATAGAAATAAAATAGCTGAGACGGGACATCCTTGTCTAATACCTCTATACTTATGACATTTTCTAGAGATCCAACCATCGTTTTTTATATAGAAATAAGGATTTGTGTACACAATTTTGATCCATTTAACAAAATTGTCGCCGAAAATAAATTTCCTCATTGACTGCAACAGAAACTCCCATTCAACTAAATCGAATGCCTTCTGAAAGTCAGCAAATAAGAGGATTCCTGATTCATTGCTTTTTTCCCAATAATCAAAAATATCTAAAGTAAGTCTAGCATTTGTTCCTATATAACGTCCTTTAATATATCCAGACTGATCGGGGTTTATTAATTTGTCTATGATTTTTTTAAACGTCGAGAAAAAACACAAGCAATAATTTTGTAATCACAATCTGTTAAACTTATATTATGGGACGATGGTTTTGAAGTTCATCTAGTTTTACTTTCTTATGAATCAAAGACAAAACAGAGCATTTTTGTGTATTTGTTAGTTCCTTATCCTCAAAGATTTTATTAGCGCATCGAACATACATTGCTTTAGGTGTTTCCAAAACATTTTATAGAACTCAACAGGCAAGCCGTCAAGTCCGGGAAATTTATTGTTCTTCATTTCAAGTACGGCCTCAGTGCATTCTTGTATTGTTGGAGTTTTATCAAAGAACTCTTTGTCAACGTCACTTAACTTAGTGTTTATTTCTATACCCCGTAGGTAATCGCCAATCTTTTCATCTGAAATGCCCTTTGATGAATATTAGTCAAAGCGCAGAAAAACTGAAACACATTAAAACAAATGGAATATTCCAAAACCATCTCTTTACTTTATATATTTAGATCAAACCATTAGTCTGAATAGTGATGTAAAGCTTTAATCACACAACACACACAGTATTGCAGTGCAGCGCAAAGAGTGAATGAATAAAATATGAATCAAACTATTTATAGTTAATTCTATTGGAAATTAAAAATAAAACTAAGTCACACTTCTACAACAACTGAATATGATCAATCGAAAACCAAAATGAAAATCATTATGCTCTGGTAAAATAATGGTGACTACATCTGTAACATAATCCCTAAAGCGTCTTCCATCCTGGGGTCCCTGATATGCTTGTATTAATGGCCGAATGTTGTCCTCAATAAGGTCATCCTCATCTTCTGGTTCTCCAAGAGTAATTACGATGTTGTGCAGTACTGCACAAGCAATGACAATTGTACATGCTCTCTGGGGTTTCAACCAGATCTGCAAGTAGCAAATGTATAAATTTTATACAAGTGAGGGTTTAAGGTTCAACGTGTTCAAGTTCATATTATATTAATGAAATTTTAATGCGATTTTCTTGATATCATGTCCCTTAAAGCCAACCTCTGAGTGTAGTACGAGAAATCGTCTCTGAAGGCGGCCAAAGGTCCTCTCCATCTGACTTCTTGTTTTTGAATGAGCCTGATTATATTTTCCTTGTGCCTAATTTTATGGGTTTTTGTATGATGTTAAAAGAAATGGCCTACACGCATATACAATATCCCTAAGTAGAACACCATTTTCAAAACAGGCCATTGCCTTCCTCCTCCATATGTGTTCGGATCTTGAATATTATTATAAATTGAAGTAGAGTGCACGTGGGGTGTCTTAAAAGACTTGCAGGCATTTGACATTGAGAAATGCTGTTTTAAATGTGGATAGAATTTAATAATTTTAAACTAAAAAAAAATTGTACCTTTGATGTTCTGAAAATGTGTGCATCATGCACAAAACTAGGCCAAGAGGCATTGATTTTAGTAAGCTTTTCCTGAAAAAAAAGAAAAAAAAATTCTTTCATAAATCATATAAATTATCAAACAATAATATTTGTATTTATCAATTCTTATCCAACTTGAAAATATTATTTTAACATAGTTTTTAAAATTTTAAATGATTATGTATTTTTTATTACTTTTAAATATAATCGTACATTGCTAAATTAATATATTAAATTAAATGGCATATAGAGGTTTATATTGATTATTATTTGACATTAATTCTAAAGGCAGTAGTGTTAAATTTTATCTAATATAACTCTTTTTGGCCTTGCTTATCACTGATGCATTTTTAATGAATAACTTAGGATGTAGTAATGTTAATACATGTAAAATAATCATGATCCATCCCCTATTTCCACAAGGGAAGAATAATCTGGTTTTTATACAATCATTGTATAAAAAATGTAGGTGGTATATTATCAAGAATCCTTTTTATGGCTATTTTTATATTGAATCAAGGATTGTGAGAATAATATTAAATGTTCAAATGTATATGAAGGTGCATGGATATGGTGAGCTTCAAATAATGGAAAGAATGTATAATTATGTGTTTTGAGAAACGTAAGGGGCTTCTGAAATTCAAATTGTTAAACAAGCTGCAAACCTCCATGGTCACAAACGCCTTGCATATTGATGCTATGATATCCTTTGCGATTTACAAAGGCGTTTTCATCGACTGATGGAGCCTGGAATCGGACATGGGTCCCGTCAATACACCCAATTACATTGGGGAATCCAGCAGCAAGGTAAAAACCCGTCTTGATGGAAGATTTTTTGGGTTGGGGAAGAAGGCCATTCAATAAATGTGTCAGCCCTAGCAGCATGAGCATTGGCTACTCCTTGAACTGTAGTTGATACGTTGCTTTTATCAAATCCTGTTATTGACAGAAAAAATTAATTTTAGGCTAGTACATGTATGCATGTAGTATATTAAATCAAACAAGGTGTCTAGGATTTTTCGGGGGGAGGGGGGGGGGTCTACGCATCTTTAAAGTTGTACTTTACAATAATAACAGATAGTTAAAAGAATTATATAAATCCAATATACCCAATGTGTCTCTAATGACTTGCAAGAAGCTGCCACTTGCATAGAATTGCAGAGCAATTAGCATTTGCATTTTGACAGTCACTGCCCTGTTCCTTTGTGTGGGTCTTTCCAAATAATCGTTCAATAGAGAAGCCGGATATTCTATACCATTTCTTCCAAATCTATAACTTTTCCGTAATTCGTTGTCTGTCCAATGGTCAAATGAGTTGGAACCTCTAAAAACAACGCGGTTTTTTAATCGAATTAGGGGGTGAATAATATTTGAGCGGCCATTTTTAATCGCTTCGTTATCTTTTAATCTACCACAAGGGGTGGATTAAAGTTAACACAGAGTAAACACAAACATATCTTTGAAAAACACTTACGGTAACCACTTAATTAAATTTAAAACGCAAGATAACACAGTGTTAAAGTTAACTACCTTTCGAACAACCGGCCCCTGATATCTAAAACGGACGAGGCCGTTTCAAAGAATGTTCATCACGGACTTTTAACTTACAAATGTTCACTAATATAAGTCATAATTACGTTAGAGGTATAAAATCTTTAAACTTTGAGGTAAACGGGTCATAATACAAAACACAAAGTACAAGTTTATAGGTTAAATGTGATACCCAGACTTGATTATACTGTCTATTGTTACTTTTTGCAAGTGAAGGTATCTTCCACACATATCAAAATATAAAAGCGTCAAAAAGAGTCGGAGAAATCTCGGATGTTTAGTATTTCATGACTGTATCTTTCAGTTAAATACACATGCATATGGTACACGCATTGCAGAGGTTTTTTTTTTCGAAGGCGACATTTAGTTAAAGTTAATACTAACCTACGCACGTCCCCCTCTTGGATATTTCAGGTGTAGCACTTGGCATGACGCTGGTTATAATCGTGTCTATCACTGAAACTACGTTTAAAACATTGTTAAATGCGCCTATTTAAAAATTCCAAATTATAACTCTATAAAAAAAACCAACTTATTTGTGCATCTACAGGCATTAAAGGTTCTATAAACATATGAAAAAAGGTTTAGAGTAGTGAATACAAACATTATCAATTACTAACCCCTTTACACAATAGTATTGTGTATTGATTATATATATATATATATATATATATATATATATATATATATATATATATATATATATATATATATATATATATATATATATATATATATATATATATATATATATATTGAGAGGCCGGATTTATAAATAATTGTAAAAAATGTTCTAGACAACAAATCTGTTGTTTTTTTTTTATTTAGAATATATGATACATAGATGCATTCCAGAACTAATTTTTATGGTATGGAGTTAATATGATTTTGCCTATACCCCTATTTTATACTTACATATTTCTATACTTAATACTTAATATGCACTTTACAATATTATATAATATATATTATTTTGAAGCTCAAAGTAAGTTGTTTAATACTTTCGTTACATCATTACACTATTTATGAAAAATGCATTGATAATATTTAAGTGCTTTCATGTTCGTCAAGTACATAAAAAATGGATACAGAACAAGGAAGAAACCCTATTAATATTGTTTAATATACATTTAAATATCGTAATGGAAGAGACGTTCCGGAAACTATGAGCCCTGTAGCCATACTGACTTGGTTTGTTTGAAAATCTGTCAAATTCCTCTTTCATTACAAAATACCTTTCAATGATTCTGTGCATGCGTTATCTGGGGAAAAGAATAAAAAGTATACTTTGATCAGAGCGTTATTACTAGCAAATATAGAAGAGTACGATATATCTCGCAATTGACTTATGCAATAAATGAAAAAATGTATTTCTTTTAAAGGAATGATCGGCAATAATGATATTTTGATAGCTAGAAGCAATCAACATGATCAGTTTGATGTAAAATAATTAAAACGTACAGTAATTTTATAAAATTTAGAATATTTTGAATCTGTACACCATAATTTCATCATTATAAACCGTTAACAAATTTAATTTCGAAATAAATTTGGGGAAAGCCGTTCGTAAACTAATTGTCTAGTTTTATATTTTGAACGTTACTAAAAAAAAAGTTAAATTGTTAAAAGTTAATGTATCTTCTTCTTCTTCTTCAGAATACTGAGTATGGCTCTTCAGAGAGCATTAACACGTATAAAAAGAAAAAGTTGTATTAAAATAATTTAAAGCGACTGAAAAACATTGAAAGCCATCATAGCTTGCTATTGAGGTCACATTATAATGTAACCTTGTTTATAAATCAAGCCGTTTTCCTAGCTACTATTATGCAAGATCAATAGACCGAGGTCAGTTCATGGAGCATCTTCTTATGATTGAGGTCAGTTCATCGAGGTCAACAGCATCACTGAATGAATATTTCGATCGAAATTCTTACGCGTGAGACAAAATGTGCATTCTTGAATTAAAAGGTCGAACTAGTACTGTATTTTATGTATGTTTGCATCTCTTAAAGTAAATGAATTGAAATAAAACTGAGTAAAATGTTATGTAAATACTAAACCAAACTTCAAGTTTTTATAAGAACTACTTATGCAAGCGGAATGTGTGCGCACGTGGAAGCATTTGCCGGATGCCTCATATGGATACAACAGTGATCGGCCAAAGCCGATCATAGAAAAAGGAAATAACAAATTTGCTTCCAAAACTGCATCTCCGTTAGCCAAGAGTGTCCCATACACTTCCCTCCCCAAAAACCCCTGGCAGATCTCATTACGAGAACTCGAGAAAAAACTTTGTTTAATGTTTGGCTGAAGTTACAGGTAGCTAATTATAATCCGATCGCAGCGTTTAAAACATGTGCTTTAAGATCAACTTTAACAGAAACACATGTGTGATCTTTGGTAAAACATTCAGTGCTTTTAAAAATTTGAGGCGCCAGTGCTCGAGTACAGTGCCTCCCAACGATAGTCTAACCACATTACTTAAAAAACGAAAAATTTTACTGTATGTGATAAAACAGAGATTTACAAACTTGACAAGGCTCGTGTGATAGAATGAGTAGTAAACACTGCGAATATAAAAGTTGCCTATCCCTTTTGTATATTCTTCTCTGCATTTAATTATTGCTTTTTAGGTGCAATAAGCTGTATTATTTTTAGTCTTTTTTGTCAGCAATATTCACGAGGACGATACCTGGTTTTATGCATATGGCATGCATGTTTTCATATTACAGCGACTTTTTTACTCACGGTGCAGGCCGACCTCCCTGCAAACACTATACAGCAGTTAAAAATAAAGCATTCCTTGTTTTTTTTTAGATAGTATCTTCTTTTCTATTTAATAGCAATAGGGTCGTTAATTATGTTCCAATTCTCGCTAGTCAACATGTTTTCAAGTTGTATTTATGCCATAGCGTGTATATTACCAGTTGTTTCATTCGCTTTAAATGTAAATATGCAAGGGGTGCAGTTCACGTTGCTCGCTAGATAGCGCCACCGCATCACCGAATTTTCGTTATGAGATCTGTCAAGGGTTTATGGGGATTGGAGTGAACCGAACACACTTAGCTAGCTAATTTGATACATATAAAACTGTTGTCAAATATTTTCTCCAATTTAATGAAAATATAATGCATTCAAGTTACACCTACATTTGAGCAGAGAGAAAAACTTTAATATTGTGATAGTTTATAAATTCTACAAAGCTAAAGGTTCTATGACATACTAGTAACAGTGCGACATTTAAGTCCGGACATGACAAAGTCCGGGCTTTTAGCTACCATTTCCATTGGACATAGCTTACTTTTGTTTATATATCTTGGTGGGACATTTTCCTTTGATCCTATCATGTCAGCATGAATGTACACATTGCTCTAGTTTTCTTGTAATTGTCTCTCAAATATCAAAATCCCATGGGATTTTGGTGGGATTTTTCATCCCATCTCAAACCCCACTAAAATCCCATGGGAGAAAAAAATCTTTGTGGGACATAAACTCCCGTGGGATTTTTTCTCCCATCATTGGTGTTTATAGGATAAATAATCCTCTAAAAGGCTTTTATAGGATTTAAAATCCTATGAATCACCATGTTGGGATATTTTATCCCAGAGGATAAAAAGTCCTCTAAATATATCATCTTGATTGATTGTATGTTGGGGTTAACTAAACACTTATGATTCAATTGTCTGATCATATAGTCTAGTAAAAGCAATATTCAAACAACCAATGTATTAATTTATTAGATAATGTCATTATATCCATCTAATGAATTACATGTGCTAAATTATATGTACCATCAATAACATATTCTTCTTGAAATGACTTAATAGAGCTTATAACAATAAGATCTAACAAATTCTGAGAAAATAAATACCAAGAATTACCAATTCTATTGAATATTAATAAAAGTATTTCTGTTTATGTAAACCCACAAACTCTTATGATTCAATTGTCTGATCATATAGTCTAGTAAAAGCAATACTAGTATTCAAAAAACCAATGTATTAATTTATTAGATAATGTCATTATATCCATCTAATGAATTACATGTGCTAAATTATATGTACTATTGATAACATATTCTTCTTGAAATGACTTAATAGAGCTTATAACAATAAGATTTAACAAATTCTGAGAAAATAAATACCAAAAATGACCAATTCTATTGAATATTAATGAAAATATTTCTGTTTATGTAAACCCATAAACTCTTACTTTTCACTGCTGCAAGGAGACTCATTTTTGTTTAAAATTTTGATTGATTGATATGATTTGATTTGATACTGTACATCAGGTGAACCGGCATGACCCAAGGAACAAGAAAATATATGATTAATGGGCGGGGATCTCGACTATTTTCAAGATATTTGGGCACTTCCTGTTCAAAGGGGGGGGGGGGAGGGGGGTCATGACCACCCTTGGGGCCCATGACCTATATACTATTTGATGCTCCTTGACACAAGGAACAAGAATATATTTAGTTTAGGGGTGGGGATCTCAACCATTTTTGAGATATTTGGGCACTTCCTGTTCAATGGGGGTCAGGAAAACCCCCAGGGCCCATAACCTACATACCATTTGATGCCCCTTAACACAAATGACAAGAATATAAGTAGTCTGGGGTTGGGGATCTCATAGGAATTTAATGAGATATTTAAATTAGGGCACTTCCTGTGTCAGGGGTAGACGGAACCACCCCCATATGGCCATAATTAACCTATATACCATATGATGCCCCATTACACAAGGAACAAGAATATTTATGGTTTAAGGGTGAGGAGTCACGGTTTTTCAAATATTAAGTAATTTCCCATTAACCTGGGGGTTGGGGAATATATAATATAGTCCCCAGAGATCATATCTATAATGTACCATGTATTGACCATAATTAACACTCAATATATTTAGCATTTGAAAAATCCATGTCAATATCTTTAACGGTTTTCAAGTTATAACCATTTACAATATAGTGTATAATTTTTCCCTAAGGATTCAATGTTAGACCCCACCCCTATTTGACCCCCCAAAACTATGGTTGCCCAACCCCAATTTAAAAACAATAAATTAAAAATTTAAAACAGGGTATGCAGGCCTATCATATCCTTGAGTTGTGTACAACTCTGTTCAACCATCTCTGAGAAACGCGATGGACAAGTTCAAAGGCAAGAAAGAAGAAAAAGAAGAAACCGCTTTCAAAAACAATGTCTCCAAACTTCTTTTGGGAGACTTAATTACAAAAGGTACAATGTAAACAATTATTTTTATATGCATACAGAAGGAGAGTTTATAAATACTCCCTCTTCGGTTACATGTGTAGAATGGCCACCACTTGAGTAAAATTTGGCCTACCCAGAAAGTTGGAATTTCCTATCCTGATGACAATTTATAGGCTTACGTTAATTACTGAGATAAGCGATAAAAACAGTTTGTATCAATTTAATCATTAAATTTATAAATCTGCAGTGAAGTTGCTCTCTGGTTTTATGAAATAACATTAAGAAACCTGACTAATTATAAATACCCATTTTTTTTTTATAAGAATATGTCTCTTTCAAATGTAGTAATTATACATGTAAACAAATGTAGTTATCATAGTATCAACCTTAAAAACCCAAGTGTATGTATCCTGTGCAAAAGTGATATTTTAGATTTAGTTAAAAAATCATCTCTCTTCTTTTATTACGCATATACATGTATGATATGTAAAGGTACACTTTTGACCTTCAAATAACATCTAGCTACTATATCTATGGTACTTCTATTGAATCGAACAAGAATCAACATATTTTTACCCTTTTATTGTATATATGCGGCAAAAATGTAGAAATACATGTAAAAATTGAACATTTTTCATGAAATTCTTATCCATCTCCAGCTACCCTGGTGTGTTTGAATTTTATTTAAATTAAAGGTAGGCATATCATACTTGCAGGTCCTACTGTTTTAGCATGCATATGGTTTATCAAAAGGAGACTAGAAACCAGAATAGATAAGATATTCACTAAATATGATTGTTAAACTTCCATTTTCATGAAAAAAAAAAAAAAACACATGCAGGATGGCATGTCTAGTTGTGAATAAAAATGCTACAAATCATCCAATTTACCAAAAAAAAGAGCAATTTCTGAGCATCAGTGATGATTATTTCAAATATGTGTAAGAAATGACCCTAGAAAATTGCCACAAATTTCATAATATTAGGTAAAATATTTCAAACTATAAATGCTTTTTATGACAATCAAAATAGGGGGAGTGTAATACATGTAAGAGTATTTCTAAGTGATTTGATGCTTTTATCATGGTAATATTATGTAGATGTATGTAGTACTGAATAAGGTTTCTTATTCAAGGAGGTTGAACAACAATTGATGTCTAAAAGATTAAGTTAATATGTTTTACTAAAGGAGAGCCCCATGAATCTGTGTTAAATAGAGGAGTGGGGAAATGGTAGGTTCACTTAAATGGCTATATTTTTCTTAGACCTCAATGGAATTGGCAATATGATGCATATTTTTTCTCAGAATTGCATAAGCTTTCTAATTTCATCTTTTCATAGAATTTTAGTGTAAGTTAAAGAGAGCAAGTCACACAGTTTTGGATAATAATGAGAGTAACTCCCTCCTAAATGATTATTTTTTTTAAAATGAAATATGTTTAAAGATATTAATTGTTCCTCTTGAGTTGAGAATTGTAACTCATTTTTAAAGAAGTGTTCATCCCACGGGTACCTAAGGAAGTTTTTGTCCCATGCTTTTCCTTTATGAAAAAGTAATTGTCCCATGCCTGTTAAATAAACTGGGTCCCATAATAGTGATAAATTTAAGGTTCTCAAAAATTATAGCTCGATCATACAGCCTCAAAACATTAGATTTGCTCATCTGATCGACTTATATTGGAATCATTATTATATGACTGACATTTATTAGTCAAGATTGTTTTAAAATATCTACTGAATGGCGGATCAGAAGCTGGAACCCATTAAGTTCTTAAATAACATTTATTTATTATGCAGTTGTATTATGTTGGTCTCCGTGGTACTTTTATGGATATTGTGAGGTTATACTATAAACACTTAAATGTTTATTCAATAGTTATGTTTCATATTAAATTTTTCCTAATACTCTAATTTAAGCATATTTTATTGAGTAATCAAATGGATTAGGCAACAGGCAAAGCCTATATAAACCCTCTCCAAAATAAAAAGTCAAGAAGTGGTGTTATAAAATAATCATAGAATATAGTATAATATAGTATGTAGTATAATTTACCAGTTTACAGAGTGATATGTTATTGATATATTTGTATACAAAACAAAGGATAATTGGATAATAAATAATAAGCTTGACTTTTGTCATATGATGATAAATTAACTTGTTGTTTAGCATATACATGAACACATTCATTCCTACATTTATAAACCCATCACCTCATTCATTCATACCGACAGACAGACATAGAATATTGGTCCTAATACTCTGCTCAATGAGCTTAAATAAAGCTCTGAATACATACATGTATTTTTAACCAGTGAACCCTAATGTTCAACAACTCTCTCTCTCTCTCCCCTAATGAATGATTTCAGTTTGTTACAAAGTTAATTAATATGAACATGATTATATATACCGGGTTTGTTTTCTTTCTCTCGATTCTCTGAAAATTTTTGGCCATAGGTTTTAAAGGATTAATTCTGATTTTTAACTTGCAGTTACCTACATGTAGTACTTAATTATTTCTGATCGACTTCTTCTATTCATTGACAAGATGTTTTAGTAACTAAAAGCCTTCAGTTGTATTTATGTTACTCATTATTTACTGAAGTTGTTGTCTTTCTGGGCAGTCATATGGAATATCATGTACATGAATATTGTTGTTTGACAATACACTTATTAAAATGTACATGTAGTAGTGTAACAAGGACTATTCATAAAACCACAATGTCTATTCTAGATGATGTAGATATACTGGCAGCCTATGGAAATATGCCCCCATGTACTTCATGTATATATTAACTCATATCAGTAAACAGCAGTTAGAACATGAACTAAGATGGCAAATGGATATCCACATTAAATACTCCTAAATTAAGAACATAAAAACTATCAAAGGAAAATTCTTGCCTAGAAAATTATACATCTCAATGAACATTCCTAAACATATTGTTAGCCAGATCAACAATAGCACAGTTTCGATGTGGGGTACTACCCCTGAAAATAGAGACTGCACCATTTCAGGGTGAACTTGTCTAGACTGAGTGCACATGAAAACTCTAGATGAAATACATGTAGAGGACACATTCCAATTTCTTCTGAAATGAACTTAGATTACAGTCTCAGAAGAAAACTTTTATTTTAAAAAGAAAAAGAAAAATTTTATACACATGTATAATTAATATTATTCGAAGAATATAAGTTGATATATGAGTTTACTTTGTAATAGGAGTAGTAAAATAATTTGACTATAACAATAGAAACGGTTCCTAACAAAAGTCTTCACTCCCCCCCCCCCCCCCCCCATGAGAGAATACAACAGTGCACAGTCTATAATAGACATGATGCCAGACTATATAATGTTGCCAATTGTACTAATGACAAAATTAAAATATGGTTCTGTTCATATTACTTATAAATATTTCCTTAAAATGAAAACAATACAAGTATAGTAACAAAACTGTATTTAAACGTTATCAATTTAGATCAATGCATATAGTTTTAGGAATGCAATGATTTGTATTACATTGACTATATATGATAATATACTTTTTCAACATTTTATTACTTGCACATTCATTTCATTTATAATATCTTTTTAATAACTTTTAAATATTGTGTTGATGTCAATTACAAATAAGCTTTGTTGTGTTCATTATGAATTCCTTATAGATAAGTCAACTGACCAAGGAGACACATTCTGTGTATACCTAATAACTATCCTATTGTCCTAAAGCATCTACCAATTTACATGGCAGTATCTACAGGTGTCAGTCTGTGTATATTAATTAGCACCCTATTGTTCTACAAAGAATGGAGATATACACGTGTAAGACACGTGCGAGCAGAAACCAGATTGAACAGAAACACGTGACACAGGTGAACTCGCTTGGGGCTAAAATTGGGTGAAGAAAATAAATAAGAACAAACATGTACTTACTGCTCATGATAACAAAATTATTCCCCTCGTTTTTCTTCACTCCACTTCCGAGTTTTGGAAACTGTGAACCAGTTTATCAAGTTGCATGATAAAATGGAAATTTGGCACATACAAGGAGTGAATTGTGAATCTTTAGATTAATTTTGGAGTGTTTTTCATCCATTTTTAAGGTTCTTATTTTTTTTTTACTGGAAGCTCAGAAGCGAGAAAGTTTTCACCGAACACTGTCTTATCATTAAGGTCTTCCGTCTCCACGAAACAAACACAGTTTTTATTACGTGAATGTAAACATTATTAACCAATTTTGTTAACTTTAATCGTTACTAGCAATATTAATGAATTATTTAATTAATTAATCAGATAGCTTTTGGCATAAGATATTTACGTGGATCAATGCGACATATATCATTTTAAGTAAATGGTAGTTGTTTTGCCATTGAGACACCAACGTGCCTGGTTTTGCTAATCCCGTTACAATGCTATCCCGAAACGAAGATTATTATATTCACATTTTGCCAATCAATACAAGTGTGCGTAAGTTTTAAAACACTGTTAATTATCGGGCTTCTTAACCTGTATTAAACGGGATCCCACAAACTTGGGCTGATCATTCAATTAAATTATTTCGTGTAAATCCAAGTTAAATGCAATACATGCGTGATTTTGAGCATCATTTTCAAGACATGAACAAGTGCTTCGGCTATAATTAAAAAATATCATTGGTTTCTAATTAGAACGTATAAATGATCATGAATTTCAAAGCTAATGCTAAGCTGAGTATCAAAAGTAAATCTAAACCGGCAGTGACAAAACGCGTATCATTGACCGGACGGACCCCCTTGAAAATTTCGATATACATAAAGAAATATCGAAAATATGCCTCTGACCCCCTGGCAAACTAAATTGTCACTCCGAACCCACCCCCCCCCCCTCCCCAAGGAAAAAAAGCTGGATCGGTGCATTCCGTGTCCATAGCACCGGTGATACATATATATACATAAATGTCCCTGGTAGTACATGTACTATAAAACATCGAAATGTAATTATTCAAGTTTTGAATAAAGAAGCATAACAAGGGGTGAAATACTCTATATTTTTAAGAATATATTATTCCGAAGAAAAAATTAGCTTCACTTTAATTGAATTTCAGTGTATTTCCTTTTTAATAAGATAGCCTTACCTTATATTCAAAATAAAAGCCTTTACAACTAAAGCGGGGTGGCGCAGTGGCTGCGCGGAGGGCGGTGTAAGTAGCACTATTGTATTAGCGTGGGATCAAATCACGTTCGCGGCGCTGATTTTTCCCCAAAATTTCTTCATAATTAATACTTTAATTTAGAGCAAAATTACTCACAAAATTAATCACTAGCTAATCAAGTTGAGAGAAAACAAAAATCTAGACAAAATCCACTGACTTGTGATTGACTTGTGATGTGTACACAATGACCTTCTCGATATACATGTACATACAAAACGACATGAATACAAAAAATACAAACAGGTATACAAAGCAAATATATAGGAATTGGTGAATAATATATTTACTAATTCAGCATCACAAATAAAGATCTATGAAATGGAGTATTTACGGCATGAATGCTATCAGTTTGATATTATTGAAAATTATTTGTTCTACTTACATAATATAATTATAGTTAAGGCGACATATTTAACATTACTTGATTAATTTGCTTATTCAACATGCGGAAAAGAGGTTACGAGATCAACAGGAAGGGAATTACCTTAAAAAGCTTTACAAAATAAATACCATTTTGCAGTAAAAAATTACAAAAAATTGATAGAGCTCTGATGTTTTGACGTATCTAGTTATTTTAAGTATTGTAGATTTAGAAATTTGTATCCGTAATTATTTTGGCACAATCAAGTTTCTTTTTAGGGATTTTGGCTATTCTCGTCGCCTTTTTTACCGATTATTACGATATCTTAAATGCTTGCATGGACAGATTGATGTTCATTATTCAGTTGCTGATTACATAATCTCCCTTCACACACGAATGACCCGAGACGATGTCACCGGTAAACTAACGAAGCTACTGCTCCAGACACGTGTGTGTCTGGGGTATGTATACACAGACTCTGGAGAACAAAGAGGAGGTTTCACACACCTAGACTGGTAAATTGATTTGTGTAAAATTAGCTACTCAATCATTATCAGCTAAAACATAAATTAAATTAGACTGTGTAAAATAAGCATTCATTAGCTAATACACGGGTATAGTCCGTCAATCAGTGGTTAAAGAATCATGCATGAGACTATCAAAAAGAAACTAATGTTCAAAATATGCCTTAATTGTTACTTATCTTATCATTTAAAAAATGACAAAACTCACAATTCAGCAATTTAAACCTTGTTTAAAAAATGCAATCAAGTAATAATGAAGTAATAATTTCGGAAGTAATTACGTCCCTGGTCTTAATTTCTTGTCCAATAAAGAACACCTTTCTTTCGAGCGCTATAGTCAGCAATTTAACTCCAAATAGCTTAAATTAAATTGTTATACTAACACCGAATCATTATTAAAACTGAAAGAAACTTTAACATATCTTGACAAAGGATGTAAAGGATGTAAATAAGTGTAAAATAAAATTCCATTATCGTTTTTTCAAAGAAGTTACGAGACAAACTTCATCATGCGGCCATCTTGGACTTAAATTTCGCCTTGATCCATTAATAATCCCTCGATTGTTTGTTAAAATGTGCATGCTATTTTGATTGTTAATAGTCCGAAATCAATATTAAAATGAATAATCGGGCAATATTGATGTAATATCGGGCAGGTAGCATCGTTTTTGATTGCCCCCCCCCCCCCCCACAATTCAAAAAGGATAGTACCTGCCTGAAATTACATCTCAGACTCATCCAAAAAATCTTGACAAGCAAGCAAAAAAATAAAAAATAAAGGGGAAATTGAAATCTTAAATATCCTTATTCGTGGGGGGGGGGGGGGGCGGAAGCTGGCGTGGTATATATCTGTAACTTCGATTTCAATCTTAATTTCCTTAATTAATACTTACATACTCCCCCCAAAAAGTGGGGGGGGGGAGGCTCCATGATAATTCAATTTTTTATATGTAAACAAGGTAAATGCAAGCTCCCCCCCCCCCCCCGATGCTACGTGCCTGAATTTTATGTCTCATACGAGGAATAGACCCACCCCCCCCCCCCACGTTTCCTTTTACAAAAAAATATTTCAAAAAATATTTCTTATAACAACAGTGCCTTGATTGATTTGCTACATAGGATACACATGTGATGCAAAATGTGTCACACATTTGACTAAATTCATGAAGCAAACGTTAACAAGTTTCCAAATTCGGCATTTTTGTTCAATAAAATATGGGTTTAAACTCAAACAACAGTATATTTAGTCATTCAGGGTCGATAAAAAAAAATGTTCATATATAGAAAATGCAATGCAAGAAAACAAACAGTTTTCATACAATATTCTTGTTTCTCATATTATAGTAGTTGACCCAGTGACGCCACAGTTCATCCCGCGCCAAATCGGCTTGATTAAAAATCGTTCTGAAGGTGTGAAATCGGGTTTCCCCCAAATATCTCGAAAAGTACTCATGCGACCGCAGTTAAATTTTCAGGATGTTTTCACATATAGATCTCCATCATATCAAAAATTGACCGCACTTTACATGTAGGTAGTCTAGATACCGTTTGTCCCTGGTGTACTTTAAAGCAGTACTTAAAAGCAAGCAAATAATGAGGAGAGAGAGAGAGAGAGATTTCAAAAAATAAAATGAAACATTTGGTAAATGGTTAATGGTTAATTCATATATAATTTCTTTTATAGGGAAATAATATTGTAACCCGTTAATTGAATTTGAAACAAAAATTTCACTTTTGTGTTATCCTAGAACCGTACATCTCGGATTTAATTACAGGTAACAAGTCTTAAACAGTCGGGGATATAATTACATGTATATATAAAACGAACCACCGAGGGATAAGAATTTTAATCAAGGTGACAGTCTGGCAATTAACGGGTTGATGTATGCAACATTGCCACCTTTGATCTTCTGTACTATGTATGTGCATGTATTTTTAAAATACACTTATTTGATATACTGTTACTTACACGTATGCAGGTAATGTACACAAGTACAGAAACTCGCTCAAGCTGAGCTCGGTGCAACCAACCAATAGAAATAGCGTTTGTGAAATTTATTAAACTTAGCGACAATTTGAAGTCTTGTTACCTTCTTACATGTATCAAAACAACAACAATCACATTGAAAAAAAACCCCAAACAGTCTCACTATAATGACTTAATCAAACTACAAAACTTGATACAGTTATTTAAGCATGATTTTGAACTCAATATAAAACATTTTTTTTCAAAGGTGATATTTTACTCTCTTTTATTAAAAAAAATCCGTACAATGGGTAACAATGCGGCGTAGACAATCGCCGTTATTGACGACGTGGTTCTTGTTCTGTGCACCTGACTCCATGAAACATGATATGAGATTGTCCTAGTATTCCGAATTCTTTTAAAAGGGGGGAGGGGGGGGGGGTGTATTTAACAATCGGGTTCGCAATTCAACATAATTATTACACTCCAAGATGGAAACTGGGAACATTGAGAAATGAGTACATGAGAAATATGAGAAGTTTATGAGCATTAGATATGAAAAAAACGTCATCATTGGGTAAACATTTCGTTGTTTACAATCTGCATAAGGTATTTTTTTAGCGTTGCATTAGTACTGCACAGCAACATTTACAATGGTCATTCTTATCTGCTGAGGTAAAGAACTGCACCTGTTAGACGCTCACTATCTATACATCATTGTGCGAAATCTTCATCTCTTTTCGGATGGATTTTTAATACACTGATTTTAGTTGGGAAGCGCCTATGGTAATTACCAGAAAGAGCTATATAATATGTAATGAAATTATTAGTTCTGTCTTCCCACAAATGTTTATTTAAAAATAAAATTTGGTGTTATGACTTTTAAATAAACATTTGTGGGAAGACAGTTCCTAAGAAATAGATAACAAGAAAGTCTAATTAGATGGATTAAAAATGAAGAACCAAATAACTATCTATTTAGGATTAGAATCTGCATTTTATAGCAAACATGCACCTACAGTATTTTGAAAAATCAACACAATACAATCTCACATGTCTTTAACAGATTAATATCAGATGAAAATATGAAATGTCTGTACAGTTGTTGATCCAATCAATTGCCATGAGACAGAGTTTAATGTTATGTGCAAATTAAGGTGAAATAACAAAAGAAAATAATTTATTATGAGAAATCATGAGAAAGATATCTGTGATATATGGGAAAATTTATCCTATGTGAAAAATCATGGGATATATCCTATTTTCTTTATTATGTGGGATTTTTTGTCCTATATGGGAGAATTAATCCCATCTTTTATGAATGATGGGATTTTTTCTCCCACATGGGACAATTTATCCCACAATACTTTTTCTCCCATGGGATTTTGGTGGGGTTTGAGATGGGATGAAAAATCCCACCAAAATCCCATGGGATTTTGATATTTGAGAGACAATTACAAGAAAACTAGAGCAATGTGTACATTCATGCTGACATGATAGGATCAAAGTAAAATGTCCCACCAAGATATATAAACAAAAGTAAGCTATGTCCAACGGAAATGGTAGCTAAAAGCCCGGACTTTGTCATGTCCGGACTTAAATGTCGCACTGTTTAGTATATTTTTTAAACGGAGCTTTAGTTTCACTTTGATATAAGATGCATATGTATATTTAAAAAAAAACCCACAATAAATAGATTGGCCAGTAACAAGCCTGGTTTGCTAAACAATACACCGTAGGTCTGAAGTAACCCCCTCCAAAAAAAAAAAAACGAAAAAAAAAAACCACACCCACACAAAGGATCTCTGAATATAGAATATGGATATAGATTCGTAGTATCCCCTGCAGATAAATAGCACATTCATATAG
The DNA here is from genome assembly GCA_015776775.1 of Magallana hongkongensis. NCBI lineage: Eukaryota > Metazoa > Mollusca > Bivalvia > Ostreida > Ostreidae > Magallana > Magallana hongkongensis. The sequence continues at coordinate 45,617,838 of CM027466.1, forward strand.
AACAAGTTCCTTTATTATAAAAAATAAACTGGTATTTATTTACATAACGCTCGTTTGTCAGACTGCTGCTTCTGTTATTTTGTCACTAGGTAGAAATAAAAGATCGTATTGTACGTCGATGATCTACATAGATGTTATCAATATACTTGCCATTTTTACATCCACTCATGTGATCACAATTTTCTTCTTCACAGGAACACGTTTGACGACACTTTGATCCATAGTAAGGGTACTGACATGGTCTGCTGCAATTCATCCAATAATATCCAATTGGGCAATCTTAATGAAAGAAATAGTTTGATTTGCATTTACATTTTTGTTAAGTAATAATGGTAACAAGATATCAATAAAACTTCGAAGTTGGCTTTTAAAATGTGATCGTACATATTATTTGCTTTCCACAGATACCAATGCAAAGTGAGTATCAAGGATAAGACATCAGAGTATAACTAAAAACATTTAGAAGAATCATGCATTATGAATGCAATCAGAAGTGCACAGAAATAGTTTTGTTATTTGAATACCATAGTCAAAAGCATTATTGTTAACTCTTTGTTGCAAACATTATGTTAGAAAATGTTTCTTAATATGTATGAAAATTCAATCAACATGCATTTGTATTTGTTTTCAATTTATAGCACTTTTAGTTTGGACAGTGGAAAGAGTAAAACAGACGTTTATGGAACACGAACAACCAATTTCTTAAAACATACTAAAATACGAAACAGACCAGCTTAAAACAAAACAAGAGACTCTTTTGAAAAATCAACGGACATCGATGCAAAACAAACAATCACCGATGCAAGCCAACAGTCATGTAATGAATAAACCCTAGATGGCGTGCAAAAAGGCATCAGGAGAAATCATACCCTGGAGAAAACGTAACCCGAAAAAAATGTACCCACAAATTAATGTGCATTTCATTCGAGAGAAATCATACCTTGGAGAAATCATAACAAGAATAGAAATACTTATACATTTGCTTGTATCATTTTTAACATAATGACGTGATTTAAATAACTATACAATACAGGCACGTAGCATCGTTTTTTAAGTGTGTGTAAAGGGGGGGGGGTAAACGCATCTTAAAAACCTTGACATAAAAAGACAAATGAAATAGAAAAAAAAAAGAATTAAAGAATAATTCGCAAATTATGAAAACCTTCATACGTTGAGATGGGGGGAGGGGTTAGACAGGAGTAGGCAAATACCTAGAACTTCATATTTTCACTGCTAATATCATAGTTTTCGCTTTCTCTTTTTTACATGCTCCGGAAAAAGTTATGGCAAATTCCTTAATAAATTGACAACTCGGATTTTATATGTCAATTTAAGCAGAATGCGAGACAAACGGCAGGAGTAACAACCTCCCCCTTCCTGTTTTCTTCTCTCACCACCCCAAGATCAATTAAACTAGTCTGCAATAAATCAATCGATACAGTATAAGTGAAATAAGTACCCCTCAAAGAAATTCGTATGCATATCAGGCAAAACAAGATTGAATAATTATTTGAGAGTATGAAATTTCAAATCTAAAGAAAAATGCACCATAATAAGAAATTAAAACAATAACACACAGCAGTCAACGCATAGGAATGCGTAATGTGTGTTTAATTATTTAATTCGCCTGTTATCTAATACATGCGAAGCCGATTCGAAAAATGTTCATCTCTGACTTTAAACATTACACATTTTCACTAATATAAGTCATAGTTACATTAGAGGTATAAAACCTGTAAATTCTTATGTAAACGGGTCATGATTCAGTGTACAAGATACAACGTAAAAATTTATAGATAAAATGCAATATTCAGACTTGCTTAAATGTTTAATTGTTACATTTTTGCAATTGGAGTTATCCTCTGCACAATTCATAAAATCTCTACACATATCATAATATGGAAGCGTCAAAGTTAGAGTCAAAAAAATCTAGGATATTTACTATTTCATGACTGTATGATTAAGTTTAAACCACATGCATATGGTCTACACATTGCAGTTTATTAAAGGACATCAATATGTTATACATTGTAGTTATTACTAACCCTCACACATATCCTTCTCTGAGTTCCATTGCTTGTTTGGACAACAGCCGTTGAAATAACTAGAATATGCACAAATAATTTAAAAATCCTAATGTTGATATTTGTTTTATACTACATAAACATACGTTCTACGCTTAAAAATACTAAATAAAGTTACATACGAATAATATGTTTAACATCCATGTACATGTAATTTCTGAATTAAGTCTGATTATTATCTTAACATATATAAACGTCAATACGACAATTTTGACAGTGTATCACGGCAACGACTATATTTTTTTCAGTTTGTTGTGCTCTTTCACCTGTACTAAAATGATTATATTATTTACTGATATTTTTTTAAGAATAATATAATTTCGTTTTTTTTCTCAAACCAAAGCACGTTGGGTAAATTGTGAATTTATGACCTAGGATTGTGATAAATTAAATCAGGTTTGGTAAACGTACCTGTCTTGTATGAAACATTTTACATTACATAATTATCATCTAACATAAATTATGCATGATGCATTTACCCAATAGCTTTAAAATCTTACAGTTCACGATCGCAAGCGTCCCTTTTCTGCAAATCCAATGTAAAGCAATGTAGAGTTCAAGACTAAGATTATGTTGATTAGAAGGATTAACTTAATCATACTCGGACCAACCCGCTGATTAGAAAAAGAAGATATTTCAAAACAAAAATGGTGTAGTCTTCCTTGTACTCTTGCTCTGTGTGAAATTGAATTAAAAAAAACTTCCGGTAATTGAATGATTTTTCGATTTTTCTGAAAATACTTATGAGAGAAATCGAAAGTAATGTCTAATCGTTAACTGTCCATTTTTGCACTTTACGTTTTCAAAATACCCCCCCCCCCCTTTGTTGAATAATCATGAAACACAATTATTATACAGAACATTAACTGAAACACAATGGTGCGAAATCTTCAAAACCTTTAATGATCCCTCATTTTGTTAATATAAACAATGCCAGGTATCGTACAGTATAGATATTACGTTCGGGAGCTGAACAGTTTTAAGATAATAAATGTTTATTACAAAGTATACGGCTTTTCGAATATACGTGACATCAGCTGCGTCCTAAATTTACTACTTTTTTAAATGTTTGTGTTTCAGAGTAAATTGAATGAATTAAATAAGCTCCAAACAACCGATATTTTTTTAAACGATAGAGCATAAACTTTTTTAAAAGATTAAAGAACGGCACTGTTAAATTTGGTTACATGTAACTATGCTGGGCTTCTGTTTCTAGATGGCCGGACATGTACTATTGCTTCGATACTAAGTAGATAACTATCGCTTATTGAATCATAAGTAAAGAGAGAGAGAGAGAGAGAGAGAGAGAGAGAGAGAGAGAGAGAGAGCATTTGAAAGAAATATTTGTGACTCCAGAGGCAGTTACGTGCCCCAAGCAATCGAGAAAAAAACAGAGAATAGGGTCCTACATGGGTATATCCCTCTAACTATTTTTAGAATCGGTAGGACAACAAAGTAGTGCCTTTAAGCAAAATAGTCCCTATACTTGCAGAGTGTATGCTACATTTATTGGGACATTCTAAATGAAAATGCTTGACACATGTCAGAAAATGGGATTTGTAATTTAAAAAAAAACAAGTCTCAAAATTGAAGTATCATTTGAAGAAAAGAATTGAAATTGTTTGATGTACACCCTTTCAAAAAAACTGAGAAATTCCCTACTTTTACTTTCATTTTCAGAGTTTTTCAATACAGACGCATTTTGCCTAGAAAACTAATCTGACTTCAAACCACGAAATTTAACAGGAAAGAGACAATTTGATGAGCTTTCATTCTAGAGGTTCCTTATTGCTGAACGAAAATTAGGGACCGGTAGCTATGAACCCTAACGTTAACATTACCGCCTATGGAAAATGCATTATATGACTATACTCACATAGGCTTAGCACTGTTAACAAAACAGGCCCATGACCTGCGACTTGACCCTCATGTTTTTAGGTAAGCTGGTCATTATAAACGGTCATCGTATTGTTGAATATCAGCACTTTTATTAACAAAAAGCTATGCTCAGCAAACAACATAAGCAATTGACCCACACTTCAATATACATGTCTACACTGTTTATAATTAGAAATGTTCCCAGGGAAAGCCCAGGAAAT
>CM027466.1:45622030-45729530 GCA_015776775.1 Magallana hongkongensis
GTTAAAGCACATGCACACCATCAGATAATCTGCTAGGTGACGGTAATCCATTAATTTCAGCTTAATGTCTCTGCATTAGCTAAAGCCGCACTCATTTTGAATATTGTTGCTGTTGTGGTTTTGTATTCATACGCGCCTCTTCGTTTACATTTTTTTTACATTTTTGATCAATGACACTTTACATTTAATGATTTGAAAATGTTTTATCCAATGATAAGAAATGAAGTTAATAATTTTTCGAATAATCGACGTATCAAAGAAAATAATTGACCGGAAAACTTCATCAATGCGCTTCGCGCATTGATGAAAAAGTCAAATTGATCACAAAAAATATTTTTCAAATCATTGAATGTGAAGTGTCATTGATCAAAAATGTAAATAATGTAAGAGTCGCGTATGATTACAAAACAACAACAGCAACAATATTTAAAATGGATGCTGCTTCAGCTGATGCAGAGCTTTTGAGCTGGTTTTTATGCGAGATCGCTGGGATATGCAACTGCAACCATGCAAGAAGAGGCGATCGTGGACGAAAATAGTTGATATGTCAACAAAGAATAGTATGTAATAGCGACTTTTGTAAACGTTGTGGTAACTAGATAGTCAGTGAGGTACTAAAATGGCCACTTGGAATACGCCGAAGGTGTTGATGCATTTCGCATTGCTTTGCTTTACAATGCCTATTCTAAAGACCGATGTGTAAATTTAAAACTTAAATTTGAACAGCAGTGTTACCGTGAAAGTGTAGGTTATAATTATACCTGATATTGGAACAACCAGCCCCGCCGTAAATATTGATCGTTGATCTCAAGCAGACGAAATCGTGAAAAGACGCTTAATGTTCTATGTCATGAATTAAATAATGTGTTTTGTTTATTTTTGAAGGTTACGCTTTCATTTTTTTATGTTTATAAAGCTGTATAGTGTTTGCTGACAATTAAACAGACACAACTTAACCTTTTGTTTCCAGTGTTTATATTGGAAATTCTCGTTCTATAAATAGTGTTAGATCAGAGCAGTTGAGAAAAAAAATTATTGATGCAGGTATCAAAGAAATTTGTTGAGCAATTAGAAGTGCCAATATTTCATCAAGCGAATAAATATTAAATGATTCAGACATTACAGGTAATATACACATTGTTTTAAACGGTTAATTTTTTTGGTTAACCAAATATTGTTTACGTAAGCTAGCATTACCAAAACTTTGAATACTTTTTCTAACAAATATATTTGAATTGATATTTAGTTATAAATGTTACTCAACATACAAAAAGAATCACGTTTTAACAGATTTACTGTCATCTCTTTCAGTTTTATTGTTGTTCATTTATAAATATGATTTATAAATCTTTGACATGCTAAAAAATCATATCATTCAATTTATACAACTTATGTGGTTTTGGGGGGGGGGGGGGGGTTTTCTCGAAGAAAATAGTTATTTGATTTCAAAATGCCAAACGTTGAAACCTGAATTTCACTGATAATGATATATTGAAAACTGAAAAATATTCCTCTCGAGAATATTGCCAACTTGAAATCAATTTCTGTCCGTTCTCGACGTCAAGTTAGAAACAATGGTTTTCTTTCTTACTCGTTTTTTTTCCTAATGAGATTATATTTCTTATCTTCTGGATTATATATTGATATGTAGCGGCGATGAGTATGAGCTTTTAAGGGAATTGATATCTTAAGCAAGTTCTTGATTTTTATTCTTATGAAAACATTTTCATTCAAAGTCGTCGTTAATCACAAATGATATTCTTTTTGTATTCAAATGCATTTAATATCTCTCTTAAAGAACTATACAAAATACATGTATTATAAACAAAAATTGATATTCAATATATAACAAAACATTAAAAGAACTTCAAGTACAACAATTAACTGATACATGCACAATGTAAATGAGATCCGGATACTTCAATTTATTTATTGAAGTGGTTAAGTAAGGGTGCCGTACAATATTAATTAAAAATGAAGCATTTGTCTTTCATGGCTTCCTTGTTCATATGTTTAGTGTTCAAACATTAACAACAAATTATGGCGCAAAATGTTGAAATCTGATGCACGTTGGTAAAAAAAAAATATAATAATTTATTTCTCATATGTATTATAATCAAGTTTATTGTTATATTCTTTAAAGCATTTTGTGTTAAATAATTGTCATGATTAGCCATTTATACAGTACCGATCAGACCCAACCTAACATAAAGTAAATCCCAACTAAATCATGGGTCTATTTTTTGGGTTTACTCTGGGCTTATTCCGGGTTAACTAGAGTGGACCCAGAGTAAACCCATAGTAAACCCAAGGTAAACCCAAAGTGGACATGGAGAGTATACCCGATAAGAAGTATACCCCTAAAAGCAGACGCTAATTATAACTGTGTATTCGGAATATACAAGGGGCAGGAATTACAGGCAGTAAGATGTTAAGATAAAATACAGGTCTGCTTCACACTTCAGTGCTAACAGTTAACCCCAAAAGCAAGTCCCAAGTAATCCCAGTGTAAACTCCAAGTAAACCCCGAGTACACCCAAACTTTCAAAATGTAAACACAGAAAGTAAACCCGGGGTTTAGTTGGTGTTTACTATGGTATTAGGTTGGGCCTGATCGGTACTATACATTTAGCAAATGTGAAATCCATAAATCAAAGCTTTGTACATGTACATTTAACGTTGAACGAATCGCTTCATAAAGAAAAAAAAACAAAAAAAACTGGTGAAGGTCATCTACGTTTGTTTTCCTTTAATTGTAGAGTCCGATATTGAATTTACAAACTTAAGTAGAATAGTATATAATCATAAACTAATGAACATGTTTAACAATAGATTCAGTGAAAAAACTACATATACAGGTGTTATTATATAAAAAGGAATGTTAAATTAACAATCATAGGATAATTTTGGGTGAACAAATGAGTAAGGATAAGGAATGGATAAACTTTAAAACTCAAGGATTTAAACTGAGATGTCTTTTCAACTTTCTCGATAACAACATTGTCTATGTTTATACTTTTTTTCATTGAAAACATTTCGAATCACTGTATAATATAAGATGATATGTTGGCTCGGGTATGTTATGCCAAACTGTCAATTAAAAAGTTTAATGTAAGCAAAAGATATACTTTGTGATTCTGATTGAAATGTTAAGACGGTGCATTGATTTGCTATTAACAGATACATACAGTTATAAAACCAATTGCGGTGGAATTAGGCTCAGTAACAATACATTTATACGATAGTTAAATGGTATTACTTACATGTACTTAACTATGAAAAAATGACAAAAACAAACCGTGAACAATCTCAAAAATTTAAGTTAACTGTGTGATTTATTTTAAGAAGATATTAATATTCAAGAAATAATTCGTAAATCATATTTTATTCAAAATGCAGCAACAATGCGATATTCACCTGTTTCAAATTACCAAAGAAACCATTTACTGACTTCTAGTTAAAACTAAATCGTGTACATGTATCATAGTCGCTATCGAAATGTTTGATGTGTTGTATGTATTGGATATGGACATGAGATCCATGAGTTCTGCACTGTAAGCAACGACCATCACCCATCACTGAAATACAGCTATAGAATCTCAAAAATAAAAAAAGAATATGAATTCTGTTAATATCACAGTGTATAAAGAAAATAGATTTGAAACAAAACAAATCCTTGATATTAAAACATATATTTAATCTTTGAATGCATTTCAATACTAAGACGGCAGTAGTGCGCAGTATTCTTTCATTTTTAAAATATTTTTTTTTAAAGAAACCACTCATCATTTAAAGTAAATCCATCCTCCTGTGACGTCATACATTTTACATAAACCATGAATTCAATAAAATTCTTGCAAGTAGATTTGTAATTTCTAAGTTATTATAGGTGCACATCAAAAACTCAAATCATTGTTTACTTGGAGATATTTTATAAGCGTTTTTCATCCTTATATTCAACATAATTCAATAATGACAAAGGGAAATAACTCTTTTCTATTTTTCTCTAAGTGATATATATAAATGCTATAATTTTTCTAATGCAAACATTTTTTTCTTTTTTTTTTAATTAATTTTATTTTTCTGGCATAGTAAGCAATACAATTTAAATATATAATCAAGTATCCATCCACTTTTATTTAATTTTTAAACAAGAAAAACTGTGATTTTCAGATGATAATTTCAGCCTTCGGTTTTTATTACCTTACATCTTAAATAGTTTAAGATACATATATATTTTATTTATTTTTTTTATGAAATTCAAGTCCAATAAGTTAAAAAAAGTTGAGTTTTTTAACTTTGAACCCATAATTTTATAGGTACGGAGTTACCTTAAGAAAAACAAATGACTCAGCTGAACCTGAAAACATACCCAGTGGATTTAAGATCAGCTCAAAAAACAGAGGCTTGCGATTATTTAAAAATTAAAAAAAAGTATATACAAGTTGATTTTCATAGTTATCACAGATATATGGATCCAATTTGACAAAATTGATACAAAACACAAAAAGATTCCTCTCGTAATTATAACTAAAAAATCAAAAGAAATAAAAGGAAACCTCATCAAATATTGACACATCGTTGCGATAAACACGATATAAAGGTTTCGTTTAACTACACACACACACACTCTCTCTCTCTCTCTCTCTCTCTCTCTCTCTTTCTCTCTCTCTCTCTCTCTCTCGTTTTATTTTCTTAATGCTGAAATACAGAAGATGAAAAGTGCATTACATTAAGCCAAAGAAATCTTTCTACGACAGCATAATACATTCAGACAATAACGGGGCGCTGCCAGCATTCAAAACATTGGTAAATAATTATTTCAAAGAATACCTTCTCAGCTCGTAGGACAGTTTAAGAAACAATTTCCTTTCAAACAGCAGTAAAAGGAGGTCGTTTGTCTAAGCTTTATTTTTTCTACATGATATATTTCTTAAACTATCTGTTGACTGATTTTGCAAAGATATGGGTCACTTTAACTTGACGGTGTCTTAACATGACTGTCACGTGACTTTTCAGTGTCACGTGGGCATCTTTTAGACAAGAAACGTCGATGCTAATTTGAGACAAAAAAGTCAAGGGCAAGACAAAGTTTGGAGTAAGTGATTAGCCTACTTATTCAAAATTATATTTACATCATATAAATCAATGCACATTCAGTGATAAAATTCGTTTATAATGCAAATTTCTAGGAAAACTACCAACTTGTTGCAAAATAGCGCGTTCTCGTACATTTCAATTAAAATTACAAATTTAACCTTCATTTCTCAACAAATGAGCATCAGTTTTCATTAAGTACACGAAAAAAGGAAGAAAATCATACCAAGTTCAATAATACAATGTATATATAGCCGCCTTGCCCTTGTTTTTTTGCATTTAATTTGACAGTCAGTCAGGTCTCTCAAATCAATACACATTTCAAACACACAAATGATACCAAAAGGGGAGATAACTCTATAAGCGGTAACTCTTCTGAAATAGGCGCGGTGTCATTGTATCGTCTAATCCGAATTTATTTTGAGATAGATTTCATCAGTGCATTATGCAAATGATTATTTAAACATAGTGTTTCTGTTTTATCTTTATAAAAAGGGACAGAATGGTTACTTTGAATCACCCGCATTTCCTCTGTTGTAATTATAGACGTAAACAAAAACAGTTGTGCATCATATTTTAGGTTACTGCATGCGCGGAGTTAGTAGTTTCTTAATTTTTAAGGGACGGAAAGAAAAATATATGAGACCTAATTGTGCAAAATTATCAGAGGGGTAGGCTGGGTTGGGAGAAGCCCCTCTATAATAAAACAGACATATAACATGATTTAATTTTTTCTCATAATATAAAAAATAACCCCTACCTCACTGTACAATATGGTCAGGGGTATGTTTTGATATAAATATTTCATGTCGGGTTTATGCCTGTGCCTTATGACTCAATGTTTATATACAACACTGTTGTCTTGAAACATTTTCCAGGGGGAGGGGTGGTTCAAGGAATTTTTTTGCAGGTGGCTAGAGACCAAGCCATATTACTATGTGAAGTGTGAATTAAATTAGAATTATCCAGGGGAGAGGGGCTATATACACATGAAGAATGATTTTAAGGTTATACTCATTTTTTTTTTGTTTTGGGGAGGGGGGAGGTGCATATATATTTATTCAGTCACAAAATTTATTCCATTCCAATTGCATATTTTTATATTACCGATAATAAAAGAGGGTGTGTAAATCCTGCAAGTAGGCAATCAAAAGCCATTTTTGGTTCACATGAATATATAAAATTTAAATAATTCTGAACCTAATCTTATGCAAGGGGATGAAGACTCTCTCCCCCATCCCTTAACATCCTTAATGCATGCAAACAGCAAATAGCAATGTAATATAGCTGACATAGGTAAATGTTTCCTCTCCTCCATTTCTTAAAAAAATTATGAATATAAAAACAATTATACTTGGCTTAATTGTTTTATTCATTTATACTAAGAAGATAAATTACTTTCTGAAAGAAAAATAATGATAAAATGTTCGGTGATAACATTATTTGAAAATTGATATACCCATATATGCATGCACAGTCAACAATTTGAATTTCTTTTATGTATGATATGATGTCAATGTGTCCTTAGTTTGACTCCTCTTCTTTTTCAAAAAGCACAGTTTTCCTGTTCTTTAAGTCCAGGTTTATATTTTTATCATTTTCATATTTTATATTCCCAGGATAAGAGTGAGTGTAACTTGTCACCAATAAGAACAGCATTTATGCAAATCCCAAAACATAGCAGGTACCAGCTGAAATGAAAATGATTTTTCAGTGAGTTTAACTGAACATACAAAATGACTGAACGATTAAAATGGAAGAATTATTTTCTAGAATTTGACAAACAATGGAAATTATTTATCTTCATAAACTTTTCATTCTGTTAATATTTGCATTCAGGTTTTGCACATGTTCAAATACAGCTTTAAAACAGTTTGTTGATGATCGACACCTTCACCCCTGTTACACTTTAACTGTTGTTTGAAAGTTTCACATGCACATTCTAAACAAATATACCATGTCCATATATAGATTCCTCATTTAGAGAAATCTGATGAAGTGATGACACATGCAATTCAATTATATTTGTATATTATAAGATTTCAGACAGTGTTATGTTCTGAGTGATATAAAAAGCTAGCAATGATAATTAATGTGCATTTATATATTTTTATTTTTATATCAATTGGATGAATATAATGTGTAAACTAGAGCAGAGCTCGTGGCAAAGCCCCGAGTAGGTCTTCCGTTGTTGCTGCGAGTTGAAAATATATGTTACGATTATAATGACTATACTTTCAGTTCTGCTTTTGTTATAAAAATGTGTTGTAATTGAAAGTCTGTATATAAAACGTGTTTTGAAAAAAGAAAGGAAGAAAATATTTTAGGAAAACTATTTGTCGAGCAGAGTTTATGTAATCGTTTCAAACATTGTTTAAAAAATGTGATCATGTTTAATGGCGAGTTAAATTTTCAAAGGGTAGCAAGCATTGTTATAAACATAAAACAGTATGTACTCATGATTCATGTCAGGAATTGTATTTCTTTTTTAAACTGAACTTGCCTACAAAACACGTAAACTTTTCTCAAAGATAACTTCTATATTAAAATATTTCTAAATTTTAGAAGACTATGTGCAAGTTTAGAATTGCGTGCTGACAAAATTTACAGACCCTAAAACGTACTACTACACCAAAAAAGCGTGCGGCCAACGTGCGAGAAACGTTTCGTGTAAACCTTTTAGAGTTTCATGTAAACCGTTTAGCGTTTCGGGCAAAGCGTGTAAATCGTTTCGAGCAAAGCGTGCGAGAACCGTTTGAAACGTTCATCAGATTTCATTCGGAACTCTCTGACAAGTTAATTGTTTCAAAATGGCGCGCGTGTTTTACATTACTTTAACAAAATTGAACGAATTTTTAACAAACAAAAGAAAGGTATATGTATTAAAAGACGACTAGTTACAGAGTACATGTATATTTAACGTTTTCATGCGATGTTTCAGTACTGAAACAATATTAAAATTCGCTATACATAAAAAATATTAAATACAGTTAGCGAAACATGATTTCTATTTGAACAAACCTAAATCAACTTTAACTTGCACGATCATGTTTTGATAAGCATGTATTTTTATTATCTATTTACATCGATAACTCTTACTGAGACCATTCGGCTGTGTACAAGCAGCACACATAACCTCGGACATCGGGCGAGACCTGCACCTGGCTGAACCTGTCAATCAAACTCTGTGTATTTGTTTTCATTGGATGGTCAGGCGTCTCTCTTTTGTCAAAAGCCAATGGAAAATTAATGAATTCAAGGTAATCGGAATCAGAATTTGATAAAGCACACAATTTAAATGATAGAAAGTTTATAAATTATTTGAACAAAATTAAATGTAAACATTGAAAGAAAATAAAAAAATTAATTATTATAGGAATCTATACGCATGGTACTCAATTAAAATAGATTATATTATGATTTTATTATTTTATGTAGTAAAATCACCCTTCCAACTGTTACTCAAATACATAACAATTGATGACCTGGGGCTATAAATGTTCTGAGCTGTGTGCGCTAAAGCGGCACAAGATTCTCGATCGCATGCGGCAATTGAATTAACACAGACTGGCCGAATAAACAAAGGGGTGGGAAAGTGAAACAAAATGTTACACATAAGAAGAAACCACCAAAAATGTTTTTCGACAGATCTTGATATCTTTTCTCCAATTAAAAAAAAATCCAGCGCGAGCACCTGTCAGCGGGGCGGAAGGAGTGGGGGGGGGGGGGGGCAGCAATGAGTTCGCTTCCACAATGAAACTACAGAAGTGATTAATATGTGACCGATAGAATCTAATCTAAAGTTGTTTAAACTCATGTGAATATTTTCTAAAATAATCATCGAATGCCTCAATTCAGGGCATTCCTTTATCGTGCTAGCACCTACCGCAAACATGTAACATGGAACTTTGATTATAATTTGATTTGATTTTTAAACTACCTTGTACGCTATCGTATAAATCAATGCTTCATCAACTGTAAAAGTAAAATAACTTTATCTTAAACCAATATAATAGTTGAAAACATAATAAAATAAAGTTGTGTCCGTGCAAAATATGAAACATAAACGCGTCATAAGGTACATGTAGAAGAACACGAACCGACCGCGGATCACTTAACCACTCGCGCCGGATCTCCTCAGCCATGTGCGAGGGATGATCATTATTTAAAGGTTTAATATTTGAGGGCGGTGGGGTGGGGGTGTTGATTTAAAACATTAATTGTACAGTTTTTAAAGTAGTTTACATAAACCAACCAACCATTAGTTTATGTCTAACGATTTTTCCGATATGGAGTAATATCGTTCATTAATATTCACTAAAGTTTACACTCAAATATTTAATTAAATATATACAAGTAGGACAAACCTTTATAACATAAAATTAAAACAGTTCTTGTATATACGGCTATATTAACTCAAACACGTTCATATGCATGCAAGTGTACGTCGCGGTGTGCGAATCTTGTGTATTAAATAACCGCTTACCGCTAGGTAATGCAGCCGTGGCTGATCTCCTCGGCCGTGGGCGAAGGATAGATTACGTAAAGGTACAACGCACAGAAACGCACAGCTCAGAACCAAGGAAGATTTGAAAAGTTTGCAGTATAATGACCTTACTCTATCAAATAGAAGTTCTTTATTTTAAACTAAAAACCCACAATTGATCTATGTCTATTATTGCTTTAGAGAATGACATTGCTTTTATTAATTAAATGAACTACATGTATTTCTTACTTGACATCCAATCGTTTAATCCACAAAAGATTTTGTGTAATCAAAACTAAAACAATTCTTGAGTTCGCGGCTAAATAAATTCATATATGAGAGACGCAACTCTCGTGTATTACTAGTAGATAACCACTGACCGCTAGGTAGTCCAGCCGCGGGCGAGGGAGAGCTTACGTAATGGTACACACACAGCTCTGATTCAAGGTAGATTTTGAATGCATGATGTTTATATTAAAAAGGTAATGCATATATTTTTTCATTCCATATTTTGTGTTTTACTAGAAAAGAAAAAGAATGTTTTGTTTTCCAATTCCCGTTTTTAAGGATTGTGCACTATAAGAAGATAACAACGACTTAAACTCCTAAAAAAAAGCATGTATTCTAAAAAAAAAATCCTAAGTATTAATGCCTCCTGTATAAACCAGCATACTTTCTGCGGTAACTTCATGCCAGTTGTACGCACAAAGTCTTTCGTTAACTTGTCAAATAAAAACAGGTACATGCTAACATGTAAAGCTTTTTACACTCATACTACACAAACCACTTACAAAATAACATTGAAACGACCTTCATGAGATCCCAACAAACAACTTTTCCAGCGACAGCCATATCAAAATCCTAACCGTTTTTGAGTTATTAAGCAAAATGTTTTAGGGGCCATTGGCCCTTAATTTAAGGGGCCAGCCCCTTTTTATTGGTGTCAAATGAAAGCCCTTGTTATTTTGCACAACTTTTATTCTACATGTCTTTACAAAAATTTTTTCGTTCAAAAGATATAAAGGAAAACATGTCTAAATTTTTGCACTTTTTTGAATCCTGTTTTTTGACCCCCTACCTTTTCCTAAATAAAAAACGTAATCTAAAAACATAAACAGATGTGCACAACTACAATGTCTCTGTTATTCAAATTCGTTGGATTCCCATTCCCTGCTATCATAGTCTCGGAGCCTTTGTCTGGAAACAAAAGGCCCTAAAAAAATTTAAAAGGGGAATAACTCTTTAACGGAAAGGGAATTCTACATTTTATGAATTGCTTAAGATAGTGTTTTGTAAAGTACATTAGCCCTGAAAATTTGAGCAAAATCCGTTTAGAAATGAGCAAGATATGAAGCCTCAAAGTTCGCGTCTAGGAAACAAAAAAAAAAAAGAAAAATAAGAATAATCTTAATTTTTTTCCCGCACAATAATAGAAAGGTCTTCCGTTGGAAACGGAAGACCTTAAAAAGATAAAAAAATAAACTGTCATAGAAGAATTTTCAACATAGAAGAAATATGTTATTGATCAGCTGTTTATGAACGGGTCAACTTGTTTTTAGAAACTCAAATCAGCTGTATATAATCCTTTAGCCTCTTCTGTACTGATTTTCAGGAAACCAGATTGATCAGCTGCTTCCCAGTCTCAGTTTGTTTACATACAAACAACTGCATGTAGTCAGACTGAGTGTAGTGTAAAGCTATAGTATTGTCTGTACAAATGCTATGAACTGATTCGATCGTGTCGATTGAGCTTTCTGAAGAAAATGAGTAACAATTTAACGGACCGACAATAAACTTCTACATGTACATTGTACAGTATAAATGTAAAAAATGCAGTTTCTTCTCATGTTTCGAACGAAACAACACAATAAGTTGATCAGAAATTCATCCACTGCATAAAAACACAGTAAAATAGTTACTTAGTTATCTGGTATATTACAAATACACTGTATATCTATTCTACATACCTGATAAATCATCAAAAGATCGTTACCAACGGGAACACCAGCTACACGTGTTTACATCGATTACAGCGTCTTACGAGCGCTTTTGGGACGCAGATTCAAACCCAAACGACAGATGTGATATAGAAATTTTTCGTATATTCTCGTGGTTGTAAATTTATATATACACAAATGTGTAATTCGTTGTTATAGGTTTTCCCCTGAAGTATTAATTCAACCGTATATTTTGTCAAAACTACTGTTTTCGGTGTATTTTCCAAATATGGAAATACAGATGCGGGGCATGTATTATGACGTCATATCTCATTATCCCTTCTTAGCATATCATAGCGACGTGTTGCCTTATCTGCACTGCGATTAAAATGGAAGAATTATTTTCTACAATTTGACAAACAATGGAATTTATTTATCTTGATAAACATTTCATCCTGTTAAGATTTGCATTCAGGTTTTGATGATCGACACATTCACCCCTGTTATGTGTAAGAATACCGTGGCCCCTTTATTTTACTTGACAAAACCTTAACAGTGCACCTCTCTCTCTCTCTCTCTCTCTCTCTCTCTCTCTCTCTCTCTCTCTCTCTCTCTCTCTCTCTCTCTCTCTTATTAATGATTTAGGTATACACAATTTCTATCAAGCTAGTGCAGTTACAGTGAAATCATACCATGTAATGTTGATATGTTCAATGTTGATGAGCAATTTTTAATGACGAAGTATTAAAAATTGTAGGATAAAAATAACATAAGTTTTTAATTTTATCATTTTAAAATTAAACACATATACACACATACATAGGACTACCTGTACATGTCAACAGCAATTTGAGCATTCTGTTAAAAGTCTAATTTGCATGAATGGGTAAAATGACAAACACTTTAACTATTGTTTGAAAGTTTCACATGCACATTCTAAACAAACATATCAAGCCATATATAGATTCCTCCTTTAGAGAAACCAGATGAAGTGATGTCACATGCAATTCAATTATATTTGTATATTATAAGATTTCAGAAAGTGTTATGTTCTGAGTGATATAAAAAGCTAGTAATGATAAATAATGTGCATGAACATTTTATATCAATTGGATGAATATAATGTGTAAAAAAAAATAAATAAATAAATTGTCATAGAAGAATTTTCAACACAGAAGAAACAAGTTATTGATCAGCTGTTGATGAACGGAATCAGCTAGTTTTCAGAAAATCAAATCAGCTGTATATAATCCTTTAGCCTCTTCTGTACTGATTTTCAGGAAACCAGATTGATCAGCTGTTTCCCAGTCTCAGTTTGTTTACATACAAACAACTGCATTTAGTTAGACTAAGTGTAGTGTAAAGCTATAGTATTGTCTGTACAAATGCTATGAACTGATTCGATCGTGTCGATTGAACTTTCTGAAGAAAATGAGTAACAATTTAACGGACCGACAATAAACTTCTACATGTACATTGTACAGTATAAATGTAAAAAATGCAGTTTCTTCTCATGTTTTGAACGAAACAACACAATAAGTTGATCAGAAATTCATCCACTGTATAAAAACACAGTAAAATAGTTACTTAGTTATCTGGTCTATAACAAATACACCGTATATCTATTCTACATACCTGATAAATCATCAACAGAGGGTTACCATCGGGAACACCAGCTACACGTGTTTACATTGATTACAGCGTCTTACGAGCGCTTTTGGGACGCAGATTCACACCCATACGACAGATGTGATATAGAAATTTTTCGTATATTCTCGTGGTTGTAAATTTATATATACACGTATGTGTAATTCGTTGTAATAGGTTTTCCCATGAATTATTAAATCAACCGTATATTTTGTCAAAACTACTGTTTTCGGTGTATTTTCCAAATATGGAAATACAGATGTGGGGCATGTATTATGACGTCATATCGCATTATCCCTTCATTAGCATATCAGAGCGACGTTTTGCCTTATCTGCACTGCGAGATCAAGCTTAGGAATGTGAAAAGTGTTTAAGACATTTACACAATCAAATTTCAGTAAACATTTCAAAAGCTTTCGAATATTCGGCAATTTATAGAATAAAAGCAAATCACCCAAAAACCAATGTACACGACCTATGGTCAAAAGTTTTGAAATCCTTTCAACATGGATATAAGAGGTTTTTATACGACCATTTTACTTCCGTATTCTTATAACACGAGTTTTGTTTCCAATATAATTTTAAAATTAGAAATTCAATAGTAAGGGTTTGAAAACATTATAAAAAAGGAAACATAAAGAAACTTTGGGTTGTCTGTTCGTTTTTCAAGACTTAGAAATATATATGAACGATGACGCGTTTGAAAATGAGGTTGCAATGCGTCTGCAGATGCTACAAGTTAAAAGAAATATTCAGATTTATGAGCTTACCAGAAAAGAGACAATGATATAACTATTTTATTTCATAAATGTTCAACTTCAATTTTAAAACGTTTTATTGATAAACTGTTGTTTCTTGAGAGTAAAAGCAACAGCCCTCGAACAATCACGCTAATTCATTTTTTGTTTACTGTGATATATTTTGAAGTTCGTGAATTATAGGTGATATGATTTTGTTTTTCAGTAATAAAAAACCAGAACTTCCTATTCATTATGATTGCAGATCTACACTCTGTAGTCGTAAAAGGAAGACGCGTGTTTTCGTTGTTAGCCATACGTATACCTTGTATCACCGATAAAACACGCGGCTACAAAATTAACCCAAATAATTCTGATCATCCGTCAGTACATCGCATATCTCATAGTTACGGCCAGTCTACATTCTACTGAAAGCACTTAGAGCATTGTTTACTAGCATTGCCCTAATAAGCTATCTTCATGTGTTTAAAAAAGATAGATTTTTTTTAAAAGCAAGCACGTGTAACTAGAACACATATGTTTATATTCTATCTATATGTGGGTGTATTGATCAATAACATACTAATATTTGTTTTTCAAAAAGATGTTACTGTCATAAATCGACGAAGAACTTGATTGGGTAACCGTATTCAAGATACCATTTGGCGATGAGCAGATTCTATCAATTCCAAAACTCGTGGTCAGGAGGCGGGCATTCTTTACACTTGATACAGCTATCAATATTGAAAATTACCTTGTAAAATAGTCTCATCAAATACCAAAAAAAAAATCCATGTTCTATAAAACTGTTCAAATTTGCATATAGAATGAATAAATTGGCATTTTATAATCATTTTCCGTATTTTGTATAGTAGCAGGTATTAGTTTGTTAAACGGAAAGACAAAACCTAAATCACACCAATGCTAGAATTATAAAAAGTATCACATTGCTATTGTATTATTTACCATTTAACACATACTTCAAGCACCTTACTTTTTTTTCTCATCATATTAGAAAATTTACTCCGAACTTTATAAAACACAGTGAACATGTACACATGTACGAGGCCGCTATGTACCTCAGATTTTTGAAAATGTTTAAAATTGATAACCTGATCAACAGTGCTGACTTATCTCAAAAGATTCTTACTTTTATATAAAGCTTTTATATATTATTACATATTTCAGAACTTAATTTTTCATGTCTGTCACGTTTCATTATTTAATACGTTAAAGTCGAATTGGGATTTTCTTGTTTCTGTTTATATATGTTACGAACCTAGTTAGAATACGTTTTTAAATCACATGTATTTCACTTATTTTGCATAAAGGGCCGTGGATTGTAAATACATAGTACACAATTTCCTTTATAATGAACAAACTTGTATATAAAAAAATCTGATAGTGTATTTAGTGCATGCATTTGTCCTCCAACTAGACTGCCATTTTTTATAACTCCTAGGAAAAAACAAAGACATTGATGAATAAATAGGTCAACATCTAATGTAAATGACATCGGTATACTTACCACTTTTACATCCACTCATGTGATCACAAGTTCTTTCTTCACAAGAACAGACTTGACCACACTTTGATCCATAGTAAGGATACTGACAGGGTTTGCTGCAATTTATATAATAGTATCCAATTTGACAATCTGAAATTAAAAATAAGAAGAAGCTAGATTTGCATTTACTTTTTTGTTCAGTAATAATGTAAACATGAAATCATTAGAATTTAAAAGTCGGCTTTTGAAAGGTACTCAAATATATATTTTCCTTTCCATATATATCAAAGCCAACTGTAAATACAGAATAAGGCATAAGTGTGGAACTAAACGCATATAAATAAATGCACCGTAAATACATTAAGAAGTGCACAAACATACTTTTGTTTTTTTGAGTATTACTTCTGAAAAGCATTATCATTGACTCTTTGTTGCAAATATTGTGTTAGAAAAATCTTACTTAATAGGTATGAAATTCAATCTTATTCGTACTGGTAGTTTAGCCAGTAATAAAAGTATTTGTTTTCAATTTATAGTACTTTTAGTATGGACTGCTGAAAGGATAAAAGAGACGTGTATGGAAAAGGAACATTTAATTTTCAAAAACCATACTAAAATACGAAACTGACCAACTTAAACAAAACCAAAAGGCTTTTTTGCAAAATATACACACGCCAATGCAAAACAAACAATCACCGATGAAATACCATTGGCAATAACCATGCAGTAAATAAGTATGACAGGCGAAGGTGTTTACCTAGAACTTCTTTTTTATTTTCACTGTAAATATCATAATTTTTGCTTTCTCTTTTTACATTCTCTGGAAAAAAAGTTATGGCAAACACCGTGATAAATCGATAATTCGGTTTTTATATGTAGATTTAAGAATGCGAAATAAAAAACCGGGAGTGGGGCCCTCGTTCGCCCTTAATTTCCCCCGATTAAATAAACAAGTCTGCAATAAATCAATCCATACAGTATAAGTGAAATTAGTACCTCCTAATGAAATTCGTTTGCATGTCAGGCAAAACATAATTGATTACTTTTATGACCGTATAAAATTTTAAATCCCAAGAAAAATGCATCATTATATAAAATTAAAACAAATATAAACTCATAGCAGTCACCGAATAGTATGGCGTAATGTTTGTGCAAATTGTTTAATTTACCTGATATCTAATACAGACGAAGCCGTTTCAAAAAATGTTCATCACTGACTTTTAAATGACACATTTTCACTAATGTAAGTCATAATTACGTTAGAGGTATGGTACCTTTAAACGATGAGGCAAACGGGTCATAATACAAGACACAAAGTACAAATTTATAGGTTATATGTGATACCCAGACTTGATTATACTGTCTATTGTAACATTTTTGCAAGTGAAGATATCTTCCATTAAAGCTAGAGTCGGAAAAATCTCGGATATTTAGTATTTCATGACAGTCACTGTATCTTTCAGTTAAATACACATGCATATTGTATACGCATTGCAGAGTTTGTGGGGTTTTTTTTTGGAAGGACGACATTTGGTTATAGTTAATACTAACCCACGCACGCATCCCTCTTTGAGTCCCATTGTGTGTTTGGACAACAACCGTTCAAATAACTAAAATATACACAACTGACATAAAAAACAAACAAGTTGTTATTTGTTTTAAGCTTCATAATCATACGTTTTGCCCTTTTTTATTTACTAATATAAAAATATGCACGTAAGTAAAGGTACACACAAATAACATGTTTAACATCATACAATTTCCCAATTAGGTCTGTTTATTAGTCTAACACTAATATAAACATCATAACAACAATTTTGACAGTGTATCAAAGGCAACGACTATATTTTTTTCTCAGTTTGTTGAGCTCTTTCAAATGCATTAAAATTATTATATTACTTACTGACAATTCTTTTAAGGACGATATTAGTTCGATTTTATCTTAAACCAAAACACTTTGGTATAAATTGTGAATTTGTTACCTAGAATTTTGATAAAATTAAATCAGGTTGATAAACTTTTGTTAAGGTACCTGTCTTGCATAAAATGCGTTACAGTTACATATCATCTAACATCAAGTAACGTGTAATTTATACCCACGTTTACTGATGCATGTACCCAATATCATTAAACACTTACAAATCACATGGCCCCTTTGCAGCAAATCCAATGTAAAGCAATGTAGAGTTCAAAACTAAGATTGTGTTGATAAAAAGGGGTAACTTAATCATACTCGACAAACCCGTTGATAAGAAAAAAAGATATTTCAAAACAAATATGGTGTAATCTTCCTTGTACTCTTGCTCTGTGTGAATTTGTATAACTTCCGGTTATTGAATAATAATTCAATTTTCCTGAGCAAAGAACACTTATGAGAGAAATCGAATGTCATGTTTAATTGTTTATTGCACATTTTTGCACTTAGCATTTTCGAAATGTTCTCCTTTTTGTTGAATAAACATAAATTATTTTACATAACGTTAACTGAAGCACAAAAATGCAGATCTTCATAACCTTAAAGATAATCTCATTGTGTTTATATAAACAAAGCCTCGGTATCGTATGCTTCCTATAGAGACTACGCTCGTGAGCACTGCGGAAAGGACAAGGGTTGATCCAAAAATAACGTCAATCAATGCATCACTCTTCTCTTAGACGCCGTAGTAATAGACATTAAATGAATTATTAAAATGTGTCACTTCATAATTTTAACGAGGCTGGGTCTAATTTGTTCTGCCCTAGATTTTTGGATGACATTCTTTACATGAATTTCTTCTGATGAAATTATTATTTTAAGATTTAAAAATAAAACATTTACCACACCGTTTGTTTAGGGGGTCATCTCAAAGTTTGTTAATTTTCAATATAGGACCCTATGGGATTTTGCTTAAAATGTATCAATTTTGCACATTTTTAACATTTTATTTTAATTTCTGCCCTTGGAATTTCTTTTTCTGTTCTACATATTAAAGTTATTGCTAAAAGGCATCAATTGGTCAAATAAAAAAAACCGGTTTAGCTCCTGGTTTGTTCCAGGGGTCTTATCAAAGTTGATTTTTGTATGCCCAATTTCCAAGATTTGTCAGTTAATGGCTATTTATTATTTGACAAAGGCGGAAAAGGTGATCTTTATGGTATTATTAAAACATTCAGACATATTTAAGTAATAAAAAATATATAACATCACATATTAAGGGTCATTAATATAAAATATATGGTTACTGTCTTGAAATATATGAATTAAGCTATATTTAGGCGGGTTAAGAAAACGTGACAGAGGGCTAGGCTTGCTGAACCCTCTTCACGTTTTCGACCCGAGCCCAAATATAGCTTATACTTCGAGACATTGTTCTTTATTCCACAATATAACTTTAATTTTACGCAAAAAACGGGTTAGTTTCAACAAATTTCGCTGAATATCTGCAGTTGAAACTATCACGCCACAGTGTCAACCAAGCAAAAAGATGATGTCACAATACAAAAGAAACGCTGCGCGAAAGCGTGCGTACTCATTCTGTACTCGGCCTCGTTAATTGGAGTAAAATGACTATTGAGTTTGTTGTATAATTAAAAAGTAATAAATGTGTACAACATGGTATACGGCTTTTGTATTTACGTGATATCGCCGGGTCTTTAATATACGATTTTTAAACGTTTCTATTTCAGAGTAAATTTATTTTTTTTAAAAGAACTCCAAACAGCCGATCAAACTTCAGTGATACCAACATTTTTTAAAAAGCCATGCCTTGCTAATTAATGTAGCTAATGGCGGCGACTTTTTTTCACCCCACGCTCATAAAATGTGTTATTTTCCGACATAATAAACATAATTGCATTTATCACTGTGTTGAGATAAATCCTTTTAATACCAAATCGTGCATGCTTGTTTTTCTGTCAGGTGTTTTGAGACCATTAATGTTAATATTATTTACGCTTATGAACAAGCCTCTAGTGTAACTGATTCTTTATGGTCCATCTGCAAAAAAAACCCCAAAACATAATAATAATTAGCCGGAAATCATCTTCAATTGACTATTTTCAAGTCCAATATGTATCTGCTGTCATTGACTATCATACCATCCGAATATAAAAAAATGAAATGTTGGAGATCGGGTAAATATACGTAAGCACAAAAAGATTACTAATAGTTGACAAAGGGTAGATGCGATGCAAAATAAGAAAAAATGTGCCGGAAGAAATACGAAGAACTATTCCGGCTAAAAAAGAGAGTATCCTACTTCATTCTGTGTGTGTGTGTGTGGGGGGGGGGGGGGGTAAAGGGGGGGGGGGGGTTGAGGGATGATGAATATTGAATTGTGGGCAATACTCATTTCACCAACTTGAGAGCAATATGAAGAATCACCCACATTCACTTTAGATAGGGAGTAATTTGGTATAAATTAATAAAGATATCGGTAAACAGTACCGAAACAAAGTAATCTTTTCATAGAAATGATCGATATAAAACATCAAATGTAAGCACGACGAAATGTTTTATTATATGCTAAAACTACAGCATGCTTTAAAATTTTATATAGATATGTTTTGTTGTTTTCCGAAATAGCTTAACTTTACTTTTAGTAGGCGAGGCTAGTGTAATTACAAATGAAATATTTACCTTTCAATTCTGAGGTAAATGGGTCATAGCTTTACAAAATACAACGTACAAATTCATATGTTAATAGCAATATCCAGGCTTGCTTCTATTGTTCACTGTTAAATTTCTACATAGGATATCCTCCAATACATGTCATCAGATAAAAGTGGGCGGTTAGAGTCTAAGAAGTCTCGGATAACCTAAATGCTTTCATGTTTCCGTTAGAAACACTTGCATATGGACAACATATTGCAGTCTTTTTTACAAGCAATTTGTTATAGATATCACTAACCTACGGACATATTCCTCTCTGAGTCCTATTGCGTGTGTGGACAACAGCCGTTGAAATAACGGAATAAACACAAATAATATAAAAAAGAACAAGTTTATATTTGTTATATGCTGCATAATCATACATTTTGCGTTTTTCATTTACTAATATAAAATAATTACTAAAGGTACCTACAAAGAAAATGTTAAACATCATTTTAGAACTTAACTGGTTTATTTAATGAAATATTGATATTTCCGAAATCGGTCTCTTTATCCTTTTAACGTAGCTCGCGGGTTTGCTGACGTCACAATAGGAATCGATGTAAAGAGTTGACCGTCATAGTAAACTCATAATTTTTTTTTAAAATGACAAATGAGATATTTAGAAGTATAAAAGAAATTATCTTAAAAAGCTTATATGCGGTTTATGACTGTTTATACAAAGATTTATAATATCAAGTGCTGAAAATTTAAAGATGTCACATACATTGTCACATTTTGTTCTATAAAGATAAAGAATGAGTTTGCGTTAGAGCTCTTCCATTTAAAGTCATGTTTTAAAATAGAATGAATGCATTAACTTCGCTTTTTTTTTTACAATTATAATTTCCGTAATTATCTGTACTATCGATTAAATTCTTAAATTTCTTTTGACTTGAGATAACTGTTTTATTCGATTACTTACTTATAATGTCAGTAGTTGCCTAGCATTTTATTTTTGCATTGATTGACTCAGAGATTCATAAAAACAAAAATAGAATTTTCTGTATCTTTACAGCCTTACATTAACTGCATTTGATAACATTCACAATAATGTCTAATAAGCATTTACATGTTCTAAAATGTGTTAAACAGCTAGTCTTGTCAATAAATGCATTCCAGTTTTGGTGTTCTAAGAAGTAAGGAAATGATGACATCAGGCTAACGTCGTAATGAAAATATAAGGTTTTGAGAAATCTTTTAAATCTTTAAAGCGTTTTTGCCAAAAATTGGCCGAGAACACATACTGATATTTTTTTTATGAATTGATTCATAATTTTCTCCTCTGTTTTTGTGTTGAGTATGATTAATTTCGTCCGCATCGTTTAAAAGTTTGGAGCATAGTTTAGTAATGCGTTTCTCGGTTAAAATGTGCATTTTACAATATATTTCATTGAAATGGCGTTGTTTGATTTTATTAATGACACTGTATTTGAAACACAATAACATTATTACCGCGCAGGCGAATCTTAAATAAATTTTAGAAATAAAACTATAAAACCTATGGATCACGTGGACAAATTTTCAAGGTAGGTTTTCTCACAAGCAGGTAAACCCGCGAGCTACCTTAACACTAATATCCCAGTTAGCACAACAACGTTATTAAAACGTTATCAAAATCTATACTCAATATTGGTATTGAAACCTTTAATTTCACTAAAAATATCTACATTGTGTGTTTCTTTCAATCATTTCTTCGTTTTGTGTAGGTAAAACCTAAATTCCTGTGGCCTTGAGTCGTATTAGTTCTATTTTTATCGGCCGGTGTAATGAAGTATAATGACCCCCGTAGAATAATGACCGGGGGTCATTTTTCTACGTAGAATAATGACCCCCCTAGCTGAAGAATAATTGGATTTTTCTGAAGAAAAAAGACCCAGGGGTTATTTTTCTTCATGTTAAACATGAAGAAAAATGACCCCCATAAAAAATGACCCCCCCCCCCCATGTAAACATGAATAGAAATTGGTTACCCCGTATCCAAGATATGACTTTGAAGTTACTTTATTTTTCACTCTGTTCAACTGATTTTGAAGTTATAAACACCGAACTTGTAAATAAATCGCTGTATATAGTTTTTCCTATCCGTAGCAAGCACACGCAAAACACTCTTACATTGCCACAAATTGATTGTTAACAGTTACGTTACTTCTTTCGTCGACAAACGGCGGGAAATGACGCATATAAAGAAAAATTCATACACAATGAGGATATTGTGTGATAATTAACGAACAATAATCATGAAAAAATAATTGTTGTAATAATATAAGCAATATTCAAATATTCATTGGTGAATGAATTGTCAATCGAAGAATGATACATGTATATATCTTTATGGAAAAAGACTAAGGGGGGGGGGGGGGGGGGGTAACGTAGAAAAATGAATACTTCTTATTTACATTTCTTGGGGAAAGTGATTTTTAAAAAAAAGCATTCTGCGTTAGTTTTGTTTTCTTCTACGTAATACATGAACATCATTTGTTGTAATGTTGTATTTGTGATCATGGATAGACTTTATTCTTTTAGAGCAAATTTGTGAAGAGTACCTGACTATAGTAAATCTTAATAGATAATAAACACTGATCGATTATAATAGGAAAAGATTGTTTCTAAAAGCGTTGATAAGAGGTTAGGACCCATGTTAGGGGTTTATATCCCGCTTGATTTTGATCACACGATCTTTATTGTATCCAACTTTACCAATGTTCATACAAACTATTGATGCATTATTAATCGTGATATTAACTAAACTTACTAAAGTATGCCGAGGATAAAGTAAAATATATTTTCTGTACGAGTACTTTCAGTACTTTGACGATTTTCCTTATTGGCCGTTAACCTCTACTGGCGTAATGGCTCTAACTTCAGCTTGGTTATAATGCCTAACAGTGAGTGGAGTAAACTTTTCATAATTTTGGTTTCATCATTAATTCTGAGTGATGCACTTGTATACCCAGCAGTTTGTATTGCGGAAATCATCAATGCAAGTATAATTCATGAACAATATGAAGAATATAGAAGATGCGACGGCGAAGCGCGAAGACGAAAGTGCTAAGTTGCGAAGGCGAGGAAGTGATACTACTACCGCTTCTTCGCCTTTGCAACTTCGCACTCTCGCCTTCGAATCTTCGCGCTTTTGCCTTTTACCTCACCGAGACGAAGTCAATGGGAGCATATGCTATACCCCCGGCGTCGGCGTCCGGAGCTGGTTAAAGTTTTATTTGCAGCTCCTGTATCTAAGCTATTACTTGTCCTCTCTTCACCAAAGTTACATGGAGGATGCATCTGGACCTACTGAATCTGGTTCCTAACTTTCAGATGCTGGAGGAGGTTAAGGTTTTTGGAGCAGGTTAAAGTTTTTGTTGCAGGTGCCTTAAATAGCAATATCTAAGTTACTGCTGGTCCGTACTTCACCACACTTGCATGGATGGTGTGTCTTATGATAATGATACACCAGACAGGCTTGAGTGCTGAATCTGAGCTATAGGTTTTGGATGCAGGAGGAGGTAAAGGTTTTTGTTGCAGGTGCCCTCTAATGATAATATCTTAGTTACTACTGGTCCTAACTTCATTAAACTTGCATGGATGGTGCGTCTTATTATAGTGATGCACCTGACAGGCTTAAATGCTGAATCTGAGCCACAGGTTTCGGATGCTGGAGGAGGTTAAGATTTTAAGAGCTGGTTAAAGTTTTTGACACAGGTGCCCTCTGATGACGATATCTTAGTTATTACTGGTCCTAACTTCACCAATCTTGCATTGATTAGTCTTATGATACTGATGCACCTGACAGGCTTGAATGCTGAATCAGAGCCATAGGTTTATGATTCTTGATGAGGTTTAGTTTTTTGGAACAGGTCACATGTTTTATAGCTAGACAGATAGCTTGCATAGTTGATTTAACTATATTATAAATGAAACGCAGAGGTTGCTTCAGATGCAGAGCCTGATCTCCATTATCAAAGATGCTAAAGAGATCTCCTACATCACTCAAACCTGCTTGATAGATAGATGTAGTTGTTGTTAAATGATGTAACATGATCCCTATGATATTGTAATATTATAAAATATTGTATCATACGATATTGTATAATATGATATTGGTTTATATGATATATTATCATATCACATGAAATTGTACTTTATAAGATTTTAATATATATTATTGTATCATATGATACAATGTGTATAGTATGATTGTATTATATAATATTTTACTTTATCCCATGATATTGTTTCATTTGATATGATACAATGTTTATCAAATTATATTGTATCATACAATACAATATCATATTATGTATCAAATATGATACAGTCTCATACAATACAATATCAAACTATAATGTTTACATTCACTTTCTTTCCCTCTATTAAATTGCCCTGGTTAATTTTAGTGATATTTACACACAACACAGAAGACTTAATCACCAAATCTGGTGCGTATGAATGCTTCAGTATTTCTTCAGTATTTCTCGAAGAACAAGAACTGACTCTTCTCGCGACTTCAAACCGGATAACGACCTGATATTATACTTACGCTGATAAATATCTCATTGATGTAAATATATTTTGACAGTTAAATGAATTCAATTGATTAATTTCTTAGTATACCAAGAGTAAATTCATTAAATTACAGAAAGAAAAATAAAATTGTGTTATTAGAATTTAAAACGCTGCGTACTATTTTTGTCAGCATATTGTGGCTGTTCCAGTGGCCATTCTGTTAATTTCGCATTACTTGTTGAATAAGACAGAGCCTTTTAAAAAAAATCATATTTGCGGGAAGGAAATACATGTTTAAAAAACGTAAATATAAGCATTGAATCATTATTTTTTGAAAGATGTGGTCTCATAACTGCAACAATGAGTGCAGACACTCGCTAGCGCGCGTTATACAATTTTATATTATTGTATTGATTAACATATGAACATATGATTAACATACAATTTTTTAACAGATGATCATGATATACGATATTGTTTCAAAACAGAATCCATGAATATCCAAGATCATAAAGGATGGTTTTCATATAATATGATAAAGGTGGTCTCATAAAGGCGATGCCTCATAAAGGTGATGCCTCGTCTCGGTGAGCTTTGTAATCTGTGATTACCTATGTTTTATAATTGCGGAGCTCTCCATCGTTTAAAGGGTTCCGAGGCATATTTTGGAAATTTTATTTTTATAAAATTAATAAAATAAAATTATCCAGGGGGATGGGGTCCGGACTCCCTCTCCCCTTTTACTGCGTGAAATTATTAATATTGAATTTTCCGGGGGGGGGGGGGGGGCGGACCCCCTATCCCCCTCTAGATCCATGCATGAGCAAGGAGTGTCGCATAATGAAATTACATTGTTACTGTGTTTGGTCCACGGTAAAGAGACGGCTGGTAAGTGACAGGAGTCTGGAAGTGCATATGTACACATTATGGCGGACATTAAATTTTGTGTGGAGTAGATAATGATTAGGCATAGCCAGCACTGGTAAACATAGATGTTACATGTACATATTAAAATATTTATAAACATTCATAGTAAGCGCGATGGCCTAGCGCATGCGTACCTATAATAGCATGGATTAATTGGAAAACCTTGGCGAGTACGGTGCCTGTATTAAATTCTATGTAATCGACCGAGACTTGCTGAATGCAATCAAAAAAGGCGAAGGCGAAAGTGCGAAGATGCGAAGGCCAGAGTGCAAAGTTGGGAAGGAGTGATAGAAGTATCGCTCCTTCGCCTTCGCACTTTAGGCATCACATCTTCGCGCTTCGTCGTCGCATCTACGCACTTTTGCTCTTTCGCCTTCGCACTATCGCTTTGCAACTTCGCATCTTCGCCCTAAGGTCGAAGTGGCCCTATCGGAACACCATAGATATATGTAAATGTAATTGTTTAGATGACAACCATACCCCGATGCAATACGTCAATATCTTGTTATAACGGAAGGATTTTTATTTTCTAAGATATACCCCTTCTTAAGTTTATTTGAATATGAATTATAATTTCTGTTACTTTCTGTAAACTTCAGCAGTAAAAATTACAATAGTTTAAAGACTATTTCACAAATAATAAAAAAATATACTGAAAAACTTTAATCTACAAGGGGGTCATTATTCTACAGGGGTCACTTTTCTTCATGTGGAATGTGCTCATTTTTATGAAAATGACACTTATTCTTCAGGCAAAGGGGATCATTTTTCTACGTAGAATAATGACCGGGGGGTCATTTTTCTGCGTAGAATAATGACCGGGGGGTCATTTTTCTACGTAGAAAAATGACCCCCGGTCATTATTCTACGGGGGTCATTATTCTTCATTACACCGGTTTACCTAATAAGACCCACATACTTCCCAAAGTTTATTTAAAATCTGCATTAACAAACGTCCAAACATTGTGTAATATTTCATAAAAGCTCTAATATTTTCAATGATTTACCCGTCTCAGTCTTGTATACATTGTAAGTGATGACGTCACTCTCACTCGAGTAGAGGCCAACCTAAGTGTAAGATTGACATACGTTTGTGTGATAAATATACATCAATTGCACATTTACTGCGTTATCAAGTCATTTGATAATGAGAGAATATCTATACATGTTATGAGTTGTTTAGCATAATTGAAAGAGTATGAGTTTATTACATTGTAATCGTCATGTTTTGTACTTGATAACTTTACCATAGATATTTTTTTTACTTACAAAATGCAATGGAAACTGTGTTGTACTTTGTAATGAAAAGTGTAAATGAAACATTCATTACTTATGAGTATGATTGGTACGTAAGCATCATTATAAGTATGGCCACAGGAAACAAAATATCGTATATCGCTAATATATAAATAGAACTGCATTCATAATCGTTCTTTTTTTTATCGAAGATAACCTGAAAACTTAATATATTTAATAAATATGAACATGAACGTAAAATTAGGATATTAATCCATGTTAAAATTTACAATACTGCGTAAGAAAAGTCTTATATTAAATATGTACTAATGGTATTTTTTGCTCATTTATAACAGCATCAAGATAAACATAATTTAACAATAGAAAAAAAAACAATAGGTTGATCATATTATGTAAGAAAATACATTGTAGAATGGAGTGATGCATGCATTAAGTTTATACATGTAAATACTCATATTGTGACATTACTCATAAGACAAGCAATTTTAGTCAAGGGAGATGAAGCCGTAACATTTAAGACTCGAGAACTCTTTCAGTGTTATCGCTCTTTAAACAGCGTTCAAAATATGTTAAAAAACAACGCTTATAAATCTATCATAAAACTCGTTTATTAAATGTTTTTTTCCTCTAAAAATCACCATAATGCGTTATAAAAGTATCGACACTTTGAACCAATGTTTGCCTGATGTTCCTTACAAATATCATGTTAAAACAGTCAAGTAAATTTAGACCCCAAAATATCTTTGACTTGGATTCATAATGACAATACATCTCTGTTTTATCAAGGGATATGTGAAAAAAATAATTTAACTGGTGTTAAAACATATTGATAACATTTCTAAAACATTTTATATCTTATTTCTGCTAAAAATTTAAAATTACTTGGATGAATTTAACTTTAAAACGAATAAATCAAATACAAAATTTGATTTGAATATGCGAAATGTGTGGATGAATGTCAGATATACGTTTTGTAATGTACAGAAAGCGTTTAAGAAATAAACAACAGAAACACCAATCAGAAATGGTTGATACATGTAATCACATTTTATTAAGATAGAGAAGAATGTAAGATATATAATCATTGTGTTATTGTATAGGTAAATTGTTTAGTAAGGCGTTCACAAAAAAGTTTTTGGTTAGTAAGCATTTCGTTTGCTAACATCGTTTTAACATTCCAATCAAACTAGGTAACGCATTCAAACCTCCTGACCTCGTTTGCCGCAGAAATACAATTGGTGGTTTTAAATAATGTCAATGTCAGCATTGCGTTACACATTCAACGTACTTCAGTCGACAAAACATAACATTTTCCTCAACAAAGTTCATCATGAACAGACTTAATTTTACGAACTTGCCAATGATCGTGTGGTAGTAATGGAAATCAACATGGCGAATGTAGAACTACTTGTAGTCTATCCCGTCACTGTTATAGTTATTGCATTTAAAGGTTTAATGAGCTGTATTTTATTTAAATAATTTCTTGTGTCAGCAATAGATATTTACAACGACGATGTCTAGTTTTATGGCACTACATCTTTCATATGCCAGCGATTTTTTCATTCCCGGTACACGTCCCTACAAACACTATATATCAAACACTCTTTGCTTTCTCCGGGTTATATCTTAATTAATTCGTATTTATAAAGGACAACAGCAGAACACTGCTCCGTCCCAAGATTCTGCCTCAACGCTTTTTCAATTATCTTGGTAATCAATGAATACCTTTGGACAACATTACAACTATTCATATAATGAAAAGAAAAGAGAGAAAGGAAACTTATTTTCCGGGTAAAAACTGGTTTTTTGGGTTTTTTTTTTTTTGGGGGGGGGGGGGTTGGGGGGGGGCAAGGAAACGAGGGACAACATAGTGCTTTTTACTACAGTGGCAGATAGAACAAGAGAAGCACTTCTAACCATAATAAAAACAAACATCCTACCAAAAACAACAAAAATTATTATCAGTGATTGCTGGAAAGCGTAATATAATATTCTAGACAAAGAAGGTTTCTGAAAATGTTAAAGTTAATCATTCCGTAAATGTTGTTGATCAATACATTGGGGCACACATCAACACAATTGAAACAACGTGTCATGAATTTAAAAAAAATCTCTAACAGTCAGCGGAGCAGCTAGATCTCTTTATGACACTCATTTCATTCAATACTGCTTCAGAAACTCTCTTGATCCATTCCTAAAAAAAATTGAACTCATCAAATCAGTGCAAAACCCCTCTATCCTCATTTCTGAACTAACACCAGGATTTCTTTTTAACAGAAAAATATAATAATAATAAATAAAATAAATCAATTTAAAAACAGTTTCTCTTACCTTTTATATTTATAAATAATTAATTCAAGATTTTATAATTTCAAGGCGTTAATTGCCATTTATATCTGAAGTGTCAGTCTGTTTAGCTATAGAATCAACTGTGTACTACACGTACACTGGAAAATCAAAACATTAAAATAAAAACAATGATTTATTCGCAATATTTCTGCAAATATGGGTTTCTGAAAAAAATACTTAGGACATTGGTAATTGAATTCTAGACTTTTTCTTATAAAACTGTTCACAAAGAAAGGACAAAGGACTATATATGGTCTAAGTCTAAAATAGCCCCCTTAAATGAACATTGTAATTTTACTGTAATTCTTTGTTTTATTTGTACAAATATACATTTGAAGTTTTTTCATAATTTTCATTTTGATTTTAATGCCCACAATTTAAAAATATGACATTTTCACGCCATTTTCGCATTTTTAGCATAAAACGGCTTATCTTGAAGCAGTTTTTCTTAAAAAAAAAAAAAACATTGGGCGACTGCTTGAACAAACAAAATATGTTCACCAAAGATGTATCTCTCCAGCACTTATAAATAACAAAAAAGTTCGTTCTTGTTCAAGGAGTCCCTCTATATTTGCCATTCGAAAAAAGATAAGAAAAATGTCAATTTTAATTATCAATGTTAAACTCCTGATGATTTAAAATGAAACTAGTTGAGTTTATTTCGGTGTTGTGATTTTTTTCATATAATACTACGTGTGTGGATTTATACTATTTATTTTTGGTATATATATATATATATATATATATATATATATATATATATATATATATATATATATATATATATATATATATATATAATCCAAAATGAGTAAAGTTAATCCACACAAGTAATAAATAATAAAAAATAACAGAAAGCCGATTCAAAACTCTACCGGTTTCATTATAATCTTCAGGAGTTTTGAACAATCACCATAGATACATAAGTACATACATTTCAAATGATCATTGTGACGTCATATAACATCAAGTATATGTTGCGCTTTTCAGAGTTCAATATGACATCATAGTTTTAGCGTTTTGTAATAGTACGGGAAAAACATATAATATAATCAAATATTCTATAATTGTACAAGAAAAACATAAAATATATTCAAACATTCATAATTATAATCCATTAAGTTTTGGTTTATATAATGAAATGAAATGTTTTTCTTTTGTTTCACGCTCTTTTTCGGTTGTTGTTTTATAAAATTTATAGATAGGACACACTGTAAAGTTCGGAAAAATGTTCTTGGCACAGTTTCTGAGATGTCCGCTAACAGCCGTGCACTGGTATTTTGTTTCACGAATTTGTTGTCGGTGGACGGTCATTCGATGTCTGAGGGTATCCCCGGTTTGACCAATATAGTTTTATCCACATCCTGCACATGTTATAACGTACATTAAATTGGAACTTTTACATGTAATAGAGGAATGTATATTAAAATTTCTGCCGGTTTTGAACTTGAATTGGTGGCCTTTTTGTAGGTAAGGGCAGGTTGCACATCTTGGCTTCTGGCATTTACGGACATCTGGTGTTTCTTCGATATTTTCAAATTTGGCACGGGTTAAAATCTTTTTCAGAGACGGACTTTGTCGTTTACTTTTAATGATCTGAAATTTGTTTAAGACTTCATTCATTTTTTTATCACGTTCTTAAAGTTGAAGGTTGCTTTTTATAATTTGGTAAAACTCTTGATTTTTCGGGTTGTGTGTTGAGACGTATGGAATAACACATTTTTCTGATTTATCTTTTATCTGTAGTAGCTCATTTCTATCATGGCATGTGGCTTTTTTGATTCCATGCTCCACTAGTGATTTGGGGTAGTTCCTTTGTTGTAGCAGGTAGCGTAGTTTACTTAGTCTGGAATTTAGAAGATTTTTGTCCGATATTATGGTACAAAGGCGCCTGGCTAAATTATAAGGTAAGTTGTTCTTAATGTGTTTTGGATGGCACGAATCATAATCAAGGTATTGTTTAGTGTCCGTAGGTTTATAATATATATCAGTAATAATTATGGCCTCTCTTTTTATGATCATAACATCAAGAAATGGGAGTTTTTGTTCGCTACAGTCCATTGTAAATTTCAAATGGTTGTTTAAATTGTTTAAAATACTGTAAAACTTATTTAAAGACCGGGGTTGACCTAGTTGAATATCCACACGGACGGTAATTAAGCATATAAGGAAGCAGGTTCCTCCTCCAAACTGATAACACGGCAGAGTGAATCTATTAATAGATAGCTGCATACCAGAAGCACGTGCTGATCAGAGAACTACATAATTTTAATGGTCATTTAAAAATGAAACGGTGTGCATAGTTCCTTTCCCTGATTTTCATCTTTAAGTAATAAGCATCTACACATGCATGTACTTCTAAATTGATCACTGCCAATACAAGCATCCCTTTTGTTGTTTTGTTTTTTGTATCTAGAGCTTTGTTAAAACATCTATCATAGTAAGCATCATTTCTTCACATACATGTAATTATTTAGAAAATACTTTAAACTTAAAAAAAAAAACACCAAGAAATTCACTGGTCAGAATAACTCTTATCAACAACAGTGTGGGTTAGGTGCAATAGGCTAATGCACAACTAGTCCTGACTCAGTGGGGAATCCCTCCCGCCAAATGTCAATAAATCAGCCTCCAAATCTGCAAATGTGAAAGAGGTTCCAGGGAGGAAAAACTATATCTACCTGATGATTTTGCATGTGGGCCTGAACTTTAATTATCAGAAATATTTTAAAAAAATATTCACATACAATTTATTAAATTAGATGTTAAGGTTACACACTGTAGTTCACTGTAGTAGATTACAAGCTCAAGTTTACTTTTTGTTTACCTCTGCCCTAATAAAATTCCCTCCAAAACATTCTTCTAATCCAAATTATGGCGGAAAAGATCAAACAGGGTGAATTGGAAGGAAGAGAAATTGTAAAGTTTTTCAACTCATAAATTGGGATGTAGAAGAATTATCGACTAGTGATCTAAGATAGTGCAAAATGAGACATATGAAGACTGATGATTTACAGGGGAGTTTGTTGAACCTTAATTCTGCACGATTCTGTCAGAACAGCAATAACTTAGGAATGTCCCCATTGTTTATGCAGACCCATTAGAGGCTGTCCGATATGGTGGAAATCAAATTTTGGAAAGAAATTAGACTTTATTGAAGGGACAAACTTTTGACAATATGGTTTTACAGAGCTGTATTCTAGCCCAAAAAAACATCTGTGGGAAAGTTGGATTTTTCGCTAGAATAATGATATCAGCATGATCAGTGGCATCAGTGCATAGGATTGCTTTTAAAATTTCTCAACTAATGTGATGACCTATATGTTTATAATAGAAAACTGCTAGAACCTGTGACCTGGGAGGCCCCATGCGTAAACAGATATTGGAACTTGATACTATCAGTGTGAAGCTGCAGGACTGACTCTCCGGCTCTACACAAGTGTGTGTTCTTTCTCTTTGTTTTTAGATTACCAGTGATGATAGAGTAATAAATTAATTAAGAAGGATTACTTAGTGTTATTCAGTTTTGAGGTAAGACAAGCTGTCCCGGCATTTACTGTGCGTCTCTAGCAATAGGCATTTCCGGTAGGAATGTAAACAAAAAGCCGATTTCTCATCTGTCAATCAAATTTGAGGAAATTTGAATTTCTGGTTCACTTCAAAATTTTGAATATGAATTTCTCAAGTAGTAATGCATCAATAATAATTGTTTTACTATCTAGAGATGCCTTTCAGTTTA
This sequence comes from Magallana hongkongensis, assembly GCA_015776775.1. Lineage (NCBI taxonomy): Eukaryota > Metazoa > Mollusca > Bivalvia > Ostreida > Ostreidae > Magallana > Magallana hongkongensis. Next base: position 45,654,850 of record CM027466.1, read on the forward strand.
CTTTAGTTGCATGACAAAATTTATTATATAGTTTTAGCTGATTAAAGTGTTAATTCAGAAATTTATCCTCTGAAGTGAAAGGTGGCAAGAAAATTGAAATTTCCTCCATTTTCCTCATTGGCTGCTATTTATACCCCAGACCCGGTCTTTAATTCATCCTTGGTTTTAGTCCAAATTATAAAACAGTCGTCCAAAAATCTTTTCCATGATTGTTGTATGAAAGTTTTAAATTCAACACTAAATTGGTCCTCCAGGTTTTTATATAGCTTTTCCTCCAGAAATCCAAGTACAAGTGTAGCATAGGTTGGGGCAACTTTAGTTCCCATAGCTGTTCCAAGTTTTTGTTTATATGTTATCCCATCAAAATTCATGAAATTGTGTTCCAGAATAAATTTTAAACTTTGTAAAATGAAAGGCTTGGTGAAACGGTCATGGAGTAGGTCTGGAAATTTGTCGATCCAGTGTTCAATAGCTTCTAGTCCGAGTTCATGTGGGATGTTAGAATAGAGGTTGGTCACATCAAATGATACTAAAATGGCATCTGGTTTAACGTTCTCAGGAATGGAATTTAAAAAATCAACGGTATCTCTAATATAGCTTTTTACTTTGGACACGTACGGTTTTAATAATAAATCCAATAAATTGCTGATCCTATGCGTCTCACAAGATGGTCCTGCAACTATGGGTCGTAGTTTTAAATCCTCAGGTTTTGAAACACATACATATGCAGAGAATGATTCTGTACACAAGTTGCTGATAATCTGACTTTTACGAACCTTCGGTAATCCGTAAAAGTTGCTTGTCTTAACATCAAAAGATAACAAGTAATTTATTTCCTTTTTTGTTAGTTCTTGTCCATATTCCTCTATAATTTTACTTAGTTTGTCCATAACATTTTTAGACTGGTGATTGGGTTGTTTTTCATAGTAAAGTTCATTTTCTAATATGGAAAGACACAGGTGCTTATAATGATCCCTGTCCATTTTAATTACTGCATTGCCTTTGTCAGCTTCTTTTATGATAATGTATTTGTCCTTCTTTAAATTTTCAATGGCCTCCCAGTCTGATCTTACTGTATTACCAAATGGTTTTTTTCTATCAACACTGTCCTTAGGAAATTTGGAGATATAATCAATGAATTTATCAAGGTTCTGGTTTCTACCTCGAGGGGGAACGAAATTGCTAGGGTTTGAAACGATGGATTCATCAATGCATTCCTCGTCTAGGAAAAACTCTGCTAATCTTAATCTTCTACAAAGTGCTTCAATGTCGTTTGTCATTTCCTCTGTATTATTTCTACGAGGGGTCGGGGTAAATTTAAGCCCCTTTTCAAGAACTTTAATTTGTTTTTCTGTAAGTGTTCTATCAGACAAGTTTATAACTTTAACGTCTCCTTGATTAGCAGTAGTTGAACTTTTTTTCGCTACGTAATTTGGTGTTGCCTTGGGCCGAACTCTAAAAAAGAACTCTTAGCAATAGGAAATTTGCTTTGATGACTTACATACCGATGAGGCCTTTCATGAAATGGAAGTCTTGGTCTTCTGCTGTAGGAATTACCAAATCCCTTGAATGTGTTGATTGTGGGTCTGTTTTGCAATTGATCTTTTGAATTGCGATTTTGACCGTCATTAAAGTTGATTCTATTTGGGTAATTTTCAGAGCTGTTTCTCGAAGACGTGGTTGCTCTTGGATCGTTCCAGTGTTTTTTTCTGGGGAAGTCATCCGTGGTTTTTTTGAAGAAATGATTTTTACCGCTGAATTCTTCTTTAAATTTTCTTTCAAATGCTAATAGCCATTTTTCCGATTTTGTCCATCTTTCCTCTTTGAAACAGTCATCGTTCCATTATTTTATTATTCTCTCAATAATATATGGCTGTAAGTTTTTTTGGAAGTGCAGATAAACTTCATGGTCGATAGATTGAAACTTATCTTCATTGTATTTTCCCCTCATTTGTAAAAGATCAATTTCAGTTTTGAATTTTTCCAAGACGAGTTTTTCTCTCCGAACTCTTTGATTCTCCGGTTCTCCTCTAATTTCCGGAATTTGAAATTTTTTCTTGGTATGACAGTAGGTCCGGACATAAGCCATGATTGATATATTTTAGATTTTTCGGCATTTTTTACCATATTCCAAAATGCTATTCGGCGTAACTTTAATTTCTGGTTCCAGAATTGAATGTTTTTATCTTTTACTTGATATTCAATCGTTTCTGCTTGTTGATAGACAGAATTGATTTCTGTATCATTTCTACGGTCATCCAAGGTTTGTAAAATAACATCTGTCTGCGGTTCTAGTATTTTAACAGAATCCCGTATAATTTCGGTATATTTTTGCAGTTTTTTAAGATGTTTATCTTTGTCACTTACTACTCAATGACCGTTTCACCAAGCCTTTCATTTAACAAAGTTTAAAATTTATTCTGGAACACAATTTCATGAATTTTGATGGGATAACATATAAACAAAAACTTGGAACAGCTATGGGAACTAAAGTTGCCCCAACCTATGCTACACTTGTACTAGGATTTCTGGAGGAAAAGCTATCTAAAAACCTGGAGGACCAATTTAGTGTTGAATTTAAAACTTTCATACAACAATCATGGAAGAGATTTTTGGACGACTGTTTTATAATTTGGACTAAAACCAAGGATGAATTAAATAAGTTTTACAGTATTTTAAACAATTTAAACAACCATTTGAAATTTACAATGGACTGTAGCGAACAAAAACTCCCATTTCTTGATGTTATGATCATAAAAAGAGAGGCCATAATTATTACTGATATATATTATAAACCTACAGACACCAAACAATACCTTGTTTATGATTCGTGCCATCCAAAACACATTAAGAACAACATACCTTATAATTTAGCCAGGCGCCTTTGTACTATAATATCGGACAAAAATCTTCTAAATTCCAGACTAAGTGAACTACGCTACCTGCTACAACAAAGGAACTACCCCAAATCACTAGTGGAACATGGAATCAAAAAAGCCACATGCCATGATAGAAATGAGCTACTACAGATAAAAGATAAATCAGAAAAATGTGTTATTTAATACGTCTCAACACACAACCCGAAAAATCAAGAGTTTTACCAAATTATAAAAAGCAACCTTCAACTTTTAGAACGTGATAAAAAAATGAATGAAGTCTTGAACAAATTTCAGATCATTAAAAGTAAACGACAAAGTCCGTCTCTGAAAAAGATTTTAACCCGTGCCAAATTTGAAAATATCGAAGAAACACCAGATGTCCGTAAATGCCAGAAGCCAAGATGTGCAACCTGCCCTTACCTACAAAAAGGCCACCAATTCAAGTTCAAAACCGGCAGAAATTTTAATATACATTCCTCTATTACATGTGAAAGTTCCAATTTAATCTACGTTATAACATGTGCAGGATGTGGATAAAACTATATTGGTCAAACCGGGGATACCCTTAGACATCGAATGACCGTCCACCGACAACAAATTCGTGAAACAAAATACCAGTACAGCAAAACTCGTTTATAACGAATTTCAAGGGACCATAGAAAAAACTTCGTTATAGCCGTAATTCGCTATACGTTTATAACGAATTCGTAAAATATATTATAGCGAATTCGTTATAAGATAATTAGGGTTTTTCCGGCTTACAGTTTTTTAAACTATCGTAAATTATAAAATTAGTATTTCCGACATTTACAAAAAATGTCAATATAACCATTTCATTTCAATTTTTAAAAATATTCCGTATACTATTTGAATTTGAGTATTTTTTATAGGCATCTTAAAATTGCATGTTTCTTCAATGAAATTTGAAATAGAAAAAAATCGTTATAAAAATTAAAAATACGTTAACATTTTGCCAGCGGGGGTCTTAAAATTACTTCGTTATAGCCGTAAATTCGTTATAGCCGTGTTCGTTATATACATCAATTTTCTATAGGTTTATATAAGAAATTTGCCGGGACATGAATAATAATTCGCTATAGCCATAAATTCGCTATATCCGTGTTCGTTATATTCGAGTTTTGCTGTACACGGCTGTTAGCGGACATCTCAGAAACTGTGCCAAGAACATTTTTCTGAACTTTACAGTGTGTCCTATCTATAAATTTTATAAAACAACAACCGAAAAAGAGCGTGAAACAAAAGAAAAACATTTCATTTCATTATATAAACCAAAACTTAATGCATTATAATTATGAATGTTTGAATATATTTTATGTTTTTCTTGTACAATTATAGAATATTTGATTATTTTATGTTTTTCCCGTACTATTACAAAACGCTTATACTATGACGTCATAATGAACTCTGAAAAGCGCAACATATACTTGATGTTATATGACGTCACAATGATCATTTGAAATGTATGTACTTATGTATCTATGGTGATTGTTCAAAACTCCTGAAGATTATAATGAAACCGGTAGAGTTTTGAATCGGCTTTCTGTTATTTTTTATTTTATATATATATATATATATATATATATATATATATATATATATATATATATATATATATATATATATATATATATATAAACTTGTAAATAAACTTGAATTACTTTCGGTTTACACGAACATCTGTTATGTCAAGGAAAAATAAAATGGCTCTTCCCAAGGGCATAAACCCCTGACACATAGATCTTGAATTTCACAATGTAGGTAGAGGCGCCATGGACATCAAGATTTTATACATGTTCACTAAATGGCGATATTGGCCCAAACCTCTGATACAGGATGATACATTTCACACTTTACGAAGATGACCTCGTGGATACCGTAAACATGTATTTAGTTGGGTTCTTTCTTCGATCATATATTTATGGAAGTAAGAGGATTTTCTTAGATGTAATACATTTTTACTATATTACCATAATGATTCCACCCTGTGGCCTGAACCCCTGACCAAGGGGTCATGATTTGTACAATTTAGGCAAAGAGCATTATCGAGAAAATTTCTATGCATTCAGTTTTTTGAAAATATTTATGGGAGTTGATTATTTTTAAGATTTAATATATTCGTCCCTATATGTCCATGTTTGTCCGGTTCTTTGTTTTCTTGTGTAATTTGTAAAATGTGTTATTTCATACGAACTAACAATTTCCTCGTTTCTCGCAATTTTATTCACAGCTAGATAGTTTGTGTTGTTATCACATACATAACTTTAAAAATTAACGAGTGTTAAATGATGTAACTGATTTAAATAGAATTTAGGCACAAAACAACGGGGAATACGAAGCTCCCCCAAATACCTACACACACTTCTACTTGTATGATACATTTTCCTAAAATTGACGTATACAAAATTTGATTACTATGAAGTACATGTATTCCCAATCCGCATCCCAGTTCCTGCAACCCACAACAAATTTTGATTGTTTTAAGATTTGCGAATCTGCTGGGATTTTGTTAAAGCTTGTCAAGGCAATTCGGATAAGTCGAGTTCCCCCGTTTTCAAAAACGATTGTGTAAGTTAATATTCAGTTAGGCAGCCGTATGTGTCTCTTCTGTAGTATAATTAATATAAGGATGTATCATTAATTTGATGAAGTCTAGCTCGTATTTTAACACATCATGGAATGTCAGGCTTCATTAAAAAAAGAGTTGTCATGGACGCCTGCATATGCTGAGATGTTTTGTCGAGCCCTTCGTAAGGGCCCGAGAAGTTCCGATTACGAAAAAAAAACCATCTACCTGATTGGTTAGTAACTCAGCGATAAAAAACAGGACGCTCTATTCAAGTTAATTTTATTTTAAATTTGAAATTTGGGAGAAATGAGCTGGCATGAAATACCGACTTGTGCAGATCGCATTATAGTGAAAAGCAGTTTTTAAATTTGTTCGGTATCTAAGATAAATGAGTTGGATTTATGATAGACAGGTAAGGTTCGTAAAAAGTTTTGTTTTTTTCTTCTTCAAAGATTGATCTTGTAACAAGTTGAACAATCGTTTGTATTTGGAAAAAAATGACCTATTTTTGTCATACGTTTAATTCAAGAAAACTCAGCTTGTTAAATGTAGGTTAACGTGAGTTTCGGACGAATAACCATATAGACGCACACAATGTATCAAAAACTGACCTGTTATCTTTGTATGAATATATAAACACGTCTATCGAGTTACACTATTTGCATTTTTACTAATGCATTTAAATTATGCGTTAACATTTTTCACACTGATATCCAAGTTTGCAAGTTTTTTAAATTTTACAAATGCTATGCAATAAGAGTATTGTTACACACCTGGGTACAACCCAATATTTGTGAAAAGTGCATTTCAGTTTAAAATGATAAAAATCCTTTCCATATCTTAAAGTAAAAGATATATTTGATCACGTAAGATTTGCATTAAGTTAGATTCTTTCTTATACAAAAGGTTTATTAACTACATATCTGTAAACAACAAAGTCTCCTTTGCAATTGGTGATTATTGAACCAAGGATATATGTTATCCCTAAAAAGAACAGAAGAGAGTGTCAAGCTCGGCACGTTTATTTATCAGCAGGCACACATATTGTTCAGAGTAATAATTTGTAAACATCACAAAACATTGGCTCAATATTACTTTTGTAACTTGTCTAGGGGTAAACAAAAGAAATTGTTGAAAACATACACAATAATGTTGACTTATATGGTCACAGGTAATTAAATAAACTTTATGTTATAATGGTGTAAAGATACTATGATTTTACCAATTACAAAACTGCATCACGTTTTTAAAATGACAATGTTTACATTACAAGTTTAGTTTTTTTTTTTAAAAAGCTTTAGAACAAACCATAAACAGCACTTAGTTATCAAAGACAGTTTCTTTTCTATATAAATGTCACCTTCCTCTACATGGCATGGCGAGTGGATTTATCCAAACATGTTTGTGTCATGTGTCGTTTAAGCCTGCGTGTCTAAAATTGAGAACTACGTACCCGAGCTTGTAAGTTGAGATCGACTATAGAGTAAAATCAAATTTATACCACTGCATTTATCAAAGGTGCACACAACTTTACCGATATTAGGCATACCGCATCAATTTTCATTTTATTTTTTTACATTTTTGTATAAATGTTTGAATAAACAATTCAAAACCAAAAAAGTTCAATAGATATAATAGAATGTTACTTTCAACTAGTTTGGCCTGAAAACCAAGGGCTGAATTTCATTAATAACAATTTGTATTGCTTTTTCTTTTTCTCACTTTTTAAGATTTGAAATCTACAAAATATGTTAAGTCGTACGTGAAAAAGATCATCAGAAAATGATCTTCCTTGCACCGAACAGTTTTTCAACCAATGAAATAAATGTAAATGTTCACATCATGTATTTTCAACCAATCACAAAGGAAAGGAAGTGCACAACCCGGAGACTGTAAATTATTTCAACTCTTTATACCGTCTTCCAAGGAAGACGGTAATAACGCAAATCGGAAAATTCGAAGTGCACACTAAATCTAGAACCAACAACGATCCTTCACCTTGGAATTCCGGATAATGAGTAAACAATAGGAACAGTAATACTGCGAGTTGAAACAATAGAATTCTACTGACTAGTTCGTTTCTAAATGTATACATTACAAGAAAATATAATATCATAATATCATGTCGAATCAATTATCATTATCAATAGCTTAGTACATTTCCACTATGCCGGAAAATATCAACATGTGACCCGGCTGTGCCTCGCATTAAAATATCAAATAACCGAGTTTAAGTTTCTTTGAGTACAAAACACAACCACAAACAAATGGCGTATGTCATCTTAAACAAAATGCAATTAATGTACTACACAAATATGTAATAATATGAGAGTTTACCTAAAAAGAACAGAGGAGAGTGTCAAGCTCGGCACGTTTAATTCTCAGCAGGCACACATTTTATTTAGAATGCTCTGGATTTCATAATTCCGGAAAGTTAGGGATACACATGTACCTCCCATGAAACATTAAAAAAATATAATAGGGGTACCTGCAAACAGCCTTACTACATAGAGAAATATTTGCTGGTATGTTAGGAAACGAAAAATTACAACAAACAAGCTAACTTCATTTAATTCATTCAGCATATTTTTCTGGCTCTATCTAGCAAAGAACAAAGCAACTGGATGTTGGTGGTTTATCCCATCACGGTCAAATTTCTTTTCAACAGCTTCTTAGTAATAGGCAGCCGGTAATGTGTTTTTCTCAAGTATCAGTGTTACCTAGTGAAACAGAAAACAGTTTGAATGACATTTAGATGTAATCATTGGCATGAACGATATCAAGAATAAATTTGGATATAGATATTAGAGTTATTTGGTAAAATAAAAAACAATGTTTTTTTTAGAACTTTGGTCATCACTTTTTTTTTCCTTTTGGTAAGAATGATCTGTTTCAAGAAATCAGTTATTCGGATACTTGTTAATATATATGTCAGAGCATTTTCCTATTTTCCCCTATCATCCTACAGAAAAACCCAAGAATAGATATGAAACTGGAAAAAAAAAACCCATTAAGAATGCATCTTTTTACCTGATTTTCTAATTTAAATTGATTTAAATATTAACTAATATATCAATTAGGTTTTACAGAATAAAAAAACCACGAACCATCTATAAACGTGTACATTGGATTTTATATGCTTTTTTTCTGAAAATAGAACGTTTATTCATCCTGTTATATGATATGTAGAGCATGCATTGATTTGTTGTGTACAAACCTGTCTAAAGATGAACAACTGAAAGCACGGAAAAACAGCGAAAAAAAGCAGCTGGATAAATGCAAACAGCCAGGAATTCCGATTCAGGCAATATTTTATTTTGTACAAAATTAATGCAAAACATTAACCTTTTCAATTTTATTTATACGAACATACAATTGAAAAAGGCTTACGTCAAGATCAAATTAAAAAATAGCAAATATTAACCTTGGCTAATACTACCGGATGCATTTATCAGTTTTTCTGAAAAGCGTCAAAGTAAAACGAAAGATAAAGTATGTGTCAAAACACTAGTGCAGTTATAAATGATAAGTGCTTTGATGCGAGACAATGGGACCCATACAATATGTTCATGATTTTATGTTTTAATAAGTAAAAAAAACAATCATGCGATGTGTATGATTTTTGGTTGCAAAGTGAAAATACTTACCGTAATAAATATCACCCTTTTTAACATAAAGTCCAAGTCTGAACAATCCTTACTTTTATTTTTGTTTTAAGGAAGAAATATTTTGATTGTAATAAGTATTTCATTTCTTAGTAATACATTTTTATCAGTATTTTTCATCAATATAGGAGACTAGAATCTATCCACGGGTTGACATCTGAAATAGCGTGCCCTAAGAGTTAAAACAGACGCTAGTAACATCTTTTATATCCTTCACGATGTCAGGTTCCTGTTCTCCATTTACCTTGTATATCCATGTGTTTTTAGTTATACATAGCTTTATGGCAATAGATATGTATCGCCCGAAAAGATTTTCAAAGGTAATGTTTTTTTTAAATCTTTTTTATTATTAACAACTAATGTTTAAGCTTACTTTCATAAGGCAAAACGCACTTTTATAAATTATCTTTAATGTACCAAGTCAATTGTATAGAAAAAACGCAATACTATAGCGTATATGAATAATAAAATATGCAACCGTACTATGTTTTGATAATATATTGTTTGGTATTCATTTTGATTTAAGCCAAAATATATCATATTTTATCAATTGTCCCAGGAAGAGATATGCCATGAAGCTAACGCCACTCTTGTTACAGTCCAGAGTTGTCCAGAAAATGATATCATTTACCAAGAGAGATTGAAAAGAAAGATGTGTGAATCATATCCAAAATGTCTTGGAGAACCATTAGTGTATCATTGTGTTAGATCAAAAGAAAGCCTTGTAGAAGTTTGCGCTCCGAACGGTCCAATAGTAGGTCTGTATGTCTGTCTCTCTATCTATCGATCGATCATCTTTCTTTATCAAAACACATGATTACGCAATTGTTGATGTTTTGTAGATTGTAACAAAATAAAGTTCTCTTATGTCGATTTTATTTCCTTTTTTCCCTTAGATTGTTAATTTATCTCAAAACAAATCTAATTTACATACTCATATACCAATGTATTAATTAATATTGTTACATGTACCTTATAATTAATTAAATTGCAGAAAAACGTTTATGTTCATCCTTTTTTTTAGAATTATTATACTTTTTTTAATTCATATTAATCGTTTGCGATAAGAACGGCAATGTCTAGATGATGAAAGTAATTAATCAATCTTTCTAGGCATGTTCGTGGGAAATAAGGTTTATTAATTGTTTGTATTACAATTTTGCATCTGTCACTGTGTTGCAGATGGTTAACCACTGTTTGTTTTAAAAATAATGATTTCTTAAATGTGCCCTTATGGTTTACTTTCCATTCCCTGTCATAGGGAATATATTATTTTAATAATAATAATATATATATATATATATATATATATATATATATATATATATATATATATATATATATATATATATATATATATATATATATGTACCTTGGTACTTACAATACCAAAGTATATTTTTTTTTTTAGAAAAGCAACCACATAATCCCTTTTCATACATCCCCCCCCCCATTTCTGTTGACTCGTCTAAAAGATATCAATGTCACGTTATAGATTGATGTTCAAATACAGACTTCTTGGCCTGAAAATAAATAATCAAAAGTTGATTGCTTTACGCGATCAAATTCAGCAGTGTAATCAACAGTACAGTGCTGCTATCGTGAAAGTTGACAAAACTATCCTATCCTACCCTATATCCTGTATCCTATCCTGCAAATAAGCTCCATCCTATCCTATCCCATACCTTTAAAATATAAGAATGCAAGTTAAATGAAACGAAATTTAATAATTAAATGATTTTATCAATTAATTTAGTACTCAAAATGAATAATTAAATCTTAAAACCGAATATTCTTCGAGCGGTAAAATGAAATCGTACGCGGGATGGACACAATAACGTAAACAAACAGGTAAGCGATTCGATTTTTGATTTTAATATATTTATGCATAAAAAACAAATAAATAACTTCGATGCACTTATTAAGGAACTGTTTAGTCAGATATTTTTATCAAATTATTTTCTTATCACATATAACTGAGCGTAATTATCGTTATTCGAGCGATTCGTTCGGAGATAAATGTAAACACGATCTGGAAATAAATAATTCCTTTAGGAAGTTTATATCATTTATAGTTAAACCACTCTGAGTTTTTTTTTTAAAGTATAAATTCATAAGCATTTATAGCTGGCTAACATTTATGAATTCGATATGTTCAGGTTAATATCGGACAGAAATATGCGTCCCTGTTATTTGGTATCGAAGAAATTATATGAAACGTGTATACATATTTATCTTTTAAAATGCCGAATTGGTCGTTAATAAATTCAAGCTTTTGTTACTTTGCAGACTTCAATTGATGAAGTAAATACATAAATCTATTTCTGACGTTGTAAAATGTTGCATTGAATTCTCGCAGTAACTCCGTACTTGCGTACGAATTGACAAAGATGTAGCGCCGACATTTTAGCGTGCATCAATGCTATGCACCGCGTTCTTGATATAATAATTATTCTTAAATGGTTTAACTTGTAAAACGTATTAAATTGACATTGAAATTACATTGTTAAGTCAATTTTCGTTTCGCAAAATAACTCTGAAATTTATACTCGAATCTGATTGGCTACAGGATGCAGGATATGATAGGATAGAACTTAACTTTTATATTTCTATCATGTATCGTGTATCCTGCATCCTATCCTAACCTATCCTTGTCAACTTTCATGATAGCAGCACTGTATATCGCATATGTATAGGTTTTATCAATAAACAAGAAAACATATCCTCAACGGAATTCAGAATTGGCGCTAAATATATTAAGCGTGTATAGCCTCTCTATATTTTTTTATACCCCAGCAATATCATTCACATATTTTCCATGCATTATAATCTGACCTGTCATGATAAACTCTCTTGCGTAGGGACCCGACTAAAAAAAGAAATTTATACAAAAGAATAGATACTTGATTATTGCTAATAAAATTATTTAAGAAATTACTGAACGTTAATTACAGGTAGCTGCTGCGCTGTATTTGACATAGGGGTCGGAAGAGTAATAGAAAATTACAGCAGTATATGCATAGAATGTCCGTTTAAGTATCAGTCAGTTGATTGCCATCGTTGTAAGTCGTTTAATTAATATCTTATTTTTATTGATTCTCCTAGGTAGAGTTATTTTTTAATATTGTATGGTACATGAATATCTAATTTTTTTTCTTAGATTCTTCGTGTCTTAAAACAAATAATTATTTGAATAAATCAATCAACCAGACAACACCAACATATAGTACTAGTCACCATGTTGATACAATTAGTAAACAGAATCTCGAGTATCGCACGGAAACTACAAGGTATAAAATAATATGAATTTACTTACGTTCATTGAGATCAGTTTACAAATACATTTATCTAGTTGTAACATGCATTATGTAGGTTCTAAATTTAATTATAAGAGCAAATTTGTTTTGGACTTGATCTGTTCTTGACCAGAAACCAGTAAAAGTTGTATTTTGCCATCACTAAATCGTTTAAAAAATATTTAGTCTGAATTTTCTGTCATTAACAACTTAAAGGTTATCAGTTATTTTTCAACCACAAACTATAGAATTTTACATTAAAAAGGCTATGAATGAACATAAACACATTGATTTGGTAACATATTAAATTATTGTTTTTCTTTTGTAGCTTATATCTTAATAAGTGAGATCTATTTATACACAAATTGATTCATCTTGTTTTGGTTTGTGGTCCGTTCACTGTTACTTTCCTGCGACGCTTACAGTGTCGACAATTCATTAGCATGAATATTTCAACTTGTAAAGTGTATAACAAATTATACACATATTAATTTGTATATTTGTAACGTTTATTTGTAACGTGTATTTTTTTAATTTTAATTTATATAGCATTTTTTTTTAAATTTTTTGTAGCCAAAAAATGCTAATAATAATTCTAGCAACAACACTACCAACAGCGATTGTGTTAGGTTGCCTAATCATTATCATTCGTTACAGACGTCGAATTTAAGGTAAATACTTGATTGCAGATTTATTATGTTCAGTATCTGTATAGTTTATGATGACGTTAAATGTTGAATAGAATCTGATCTTTTGAACAAGATGCAGCTCAGAAATTGGCAAGTTCTATAGATCTTTGTATCATGGCTGTGGTGTTTTTCCTTTGTAAATAAAGTGTACAATAACTGGAGATAAACCGATGGGCGTAGCCAACAGAAACTGTGCGTGTAAATAAGTTATTGAACGCCAGGGTAATTTCAACATTTAATTTCTGACTTGCACAATCGTTTTTTAAAAGAGACAATCTTTTGTCACTTAAAAAAGACGTTCTTCACATAAACTCATAAATGCACAGTCACCAAGTTCAACTACTGATATGAAATGAACGTGCAGTTGTTATTGGAGCAAGTACTGCTACCACCTGCTTTCAATTTCTCAGGCACGCGTACGTTCAATTTATTAGATATATCCACGAGATGTCCACAAGCTTCCTTCGGTTCTTGCTTTGGACATTTAGGTTCTGGAGGACCTAATGCTTTCGAGACCGTGCACGCAATATCTGCATTTCAACGTTTGTAGGCCCGCACACCCATTTTTGACCGATGTCCCGTTCGACCCATGATCTCCTGTTCATCAACTCCTCTTGATAGAGGGCCGTTGCGCACGTTCTTTTTCCGGAATGGTTAGTAAAGTTTCCTTTATGACCGGCTTTTTCACAGATTACCTTCATCAGAGATTTTTTTTTATTAACACCGACTAGTTGCGAGCCGTAACGAGGGGGCGAACCTGCCAATGGTCGGCGGTAAAACGATCCTTCGTTTCTTAGAGCATCTAAGTAGCTGTTCATAACATTCTTTAAAATTATCAGAGCTAAATTAAGCACGGAATTTTCTTTAAAACGGGGGGGGGGGGGGGTGTTGTTGTTGTTGTGACTTACCGGGCTGACAGTAATGTCGTATCTGTTTGTTTATGTAGTTCCTTGTTAGCTTAGTCCTCCTCTGAATGTCTTGGCCGTGCCCGCTGACCTGCCCGTGAATTCAACGAATTTACCACGGTTATCCTCACTAAAACGAAACTGATTACATTCCAAAGAATGATGTTCGGCATGCCCCCTCAACCTAGGAAAAGTAAAAAAAACACGGTGTTTTGAAGGGTTTCTGCTTTGTTCATCCCAAATATTCCTTTTTCCCAAATAACTGCTTCATCTTCCGAAAGTATGGAGTACTCCTCTGCCTAATGCGTCCTTCATTTTACTGTCAAGAATTTTACGGAACCCTGCAACTCTTGAATCCGCCGCATCGAGAAAGTTCTTGTCATGTATTTCACAATCACGTAAATATCTTAAAATACCCGTTTTTGCAGGATATTCTTTACCGTCTTTTCTGCGTACTCTCATAATAAAGCGTCCTAAATAAAAGTTCAGCTGCACCGCGTCGATGGTTTCCGTTTCTAATATTAAGAGTTCCGGCCCTTGACATTGTGCGTTTCGTTCACGCTGTCAGGACCAACGGGTATTTTTTTTATCGTTTTGCGATTTTCTGGACTCCCTATCAGAGCTGGAATTTCCTCTTCGTCAACGGCATTAACAAATTAAGTGACTTCACCAAAATGAACATCAACTAAGTACTGATTTGTTTACGTAGCAATATCACCATCTTCATCTTTTTCGGTCCATGTACAAACTATTAATCATGTTATTTATTCAAATTATTAGCTATTTCCTTAATCGGTTTTGTTCTTTTGCTTTATTTCACTTCCATTATTTTTACATTCATGATTATTTATGTGGTCTTTTACAGGGCCAATCTTCCCTACAAACTTTCACTACGAATTATCTTACTAGTACAACTTGATTAACAGCAACCCCCAATTAGCAAGTTAATTCGTTCGCGTTATCTTCCAGCACTTCTTCACAGACCGTCCGCTGCGTCGGACGGGATTTTTCTTTCTCGGGCTCGAATTCTTAAATATAAAGATGTAGCTGCCACGTTTTGATCCGGTGTTTAAACATTATCTAGTTTTTATATATTATTTAGTTTAGTTTAGTGCTAGTTTTGTAGATGTTTTTCTTCTTTCTTATGTAGTTTTTATTTTGTTGTCCTGAAGAACGGACGGGTTGTCCCGAAAATTTGACAATATTTTACTTTATTGTTCGTGTCGTTGGTTATTTTTAGTGCTTATATATATATATATATATATATATATATATATATATATATATATATATATATATATATATATATATATATATATATATATATATATAACCATTTTATTTTAAAATGAAAGCGCTTAAGCTATATTGAACGTTTTTCGTGTTTTCTTATTTAATTTATATATATATATATATATATACACATGTACACACGTTTGTAAATTGCTTGTGTGAGCAATATTTTAACTATTTTGTAGGTTGACCGGATTGTTCCCCGAAAGAAAAGGAATACATAAAAGGACAAAATAATAAACCACTCATTGTAAGCGGAAATTTAAATTCTGATCCTACTCCTACGTGATATACTATTCTTTACAAATTATCGGCAGCACAACAGCTGCAAATTAAGCAACCATTTTTTGAAGGATTCTTTATAATCAATGCTTACATTTCATTACGTCTTTTTCCGAGTTTCCATCACACACTGTTAGGTTTTACAGTCATGTGTGTTTTCATGTTGCAAGTGCGCACGAATAAACAAATCCCAAACCTGGTAACTTTCATGTAGATAATAAATAATTGACTCTGATAATGAGAAATGGTTAAGACACACTTTAAACATTAAACTCAATAGTGGTAATTTTAAAATGAGTAATAAACTCCTACAAATATTCAAATATGTTTAAGCAGGATGTAACATCAAATCAAGCTATTTATTATCTTTGAAATGTTGATGACAAAATGCATACCAGAGCGTTTGAGAGAAAATAAGAGACTTTTTTTTATTTTAAAAAATAACGATATTTGAGATAATTCATGAATTGAACTGAGCAAAACCTTTTATCATTTTAACATTTACTATTGTTCATTTATCGTGGATATCAAGCTTAATCATGTAAATGAGCAAAGATCGTAACGAAGCGTCACAGAAAATCAACAATCGGTACTTCTAAGATGAGCAAAATATCATAATTAGAATATGAATGTCTTTTCTCACTTACATCTAGCTGATCGAAAGTACAATCACAAACACCTGCCGTTCTTTCAGTGCATCAAACGTTTACACTGCGTCAATTATAACTACATTGCATTTGTGTACAGTTCAGAGTCTTAAAGTTAAACATCATTGTAGAAACATGTAATGATATCAAACAATATTATAAAGTTGCATTAGTTGTCAGAATCCTCACTATTAATGAGATAGTTTAATCATTAACGAACTAGGCTTGGTACTTTATAATATAATTTAATACTGTATCATTACGGGTTTCTATAATGGTGTTTAACTTATTGACTTTGAACTAAACACAAATGCAACGTAGTTTTATTATTAAATAATTACATAGCCGTCCATTAATGATACTCTCGCAAAATTAAATCATTAATTATTAATTATCATTCTCGCTCACTAATGATATAATAGAAAAACGCCAAATAGGTATAGTATTGACAAAAAATTATAAAAATGTTATTGCAATAGCAAATTGACAATAACAATCAATACAATGTACTAAAAAATTTTGTAAAAATAGTATTGTTTTAAATGTGTATTTTTGCATGTACATCTGTATATTTCTTTACAGTAAAATCAATCACATGATATCAAGTCGCACCAATTTCCCGTAAGCATAAATTACAGTTCTAAAGAAGACTACTCTGTTGAAACATATAAGTAACCCGGGGCGATTTTTTTCTTTCAAATTTTACATTTGAAAAAGGGCAACTTTATAAACAATAATCAATGCATCAGATATATTTTCCTATATCTTCCAAAAGAAATCAAATTCTATTTTAAGACAGTACCTGTAATATATCTTCATGAAATTTAAGTAGAAAATACGATAAACGATAAAATGTGCACAAAAAGCCCAAAATGACATAATTTGTTTTGCATTTTATTGATAACCTTTTTTCATGTATATGCATGATTATTACTCAGTAATTAAAAGTATTTTGAAAAACAAATGCATTGTTGTCATAATTCCCCCTCTTAATCGTCCTGTCTAAAAAGATAAAAAAAAGTAAACTTTTATTTTACTTACTTCTAAAAGTCATTAAGCTAGAGGGAAAACATATTGAAAGAAAGACTTATTTAAAAAAAAAGGCTAAATTAATTCTATCAGTGTCTTCCATTGTACAATTTACAAGAAAACTAAAATATACCAAAAATATATATTGAACAAGAGAAAAGCTGTCAATGTGATTGCAAACCAAGTATTCTTTTGAATGAGCAGTATCCATAATCCATTTGTCAACCCCGAATTGATAAACACTACCTGTCCAGAAAAATGAGGTACTCTATCTGCAATATTTTGCCCAAAAATAACTAAGTTTACCAGCTGGTATTTTTATCATAAATAGTCAAAAATCAAAAACAAGTAATATTCACATTTCTGATATTTACAATTGATCTGCAAAACAACAAATTCCTAGTTATATGTATAATAGGGGTACAATGTACCCTCTTGGCAGCCGCCTGCCCACTAACATGCCCGCCATTTTCACTACTTCAAAAATAGGATTTTTCTTTTGGAATGTTTTTTTAACAGACACATTAAAAACTGTTATACATGTAACACTACTGCATGTGACCGTATTCTTAATCAACTTTTACATTATGTTACCGTATTTTTTTTCAAAGAATCCTGAGAATATCAAAGTCCAAAGCCAACCCTTATATGGCGATAAATCATATTTAAAATAGCTGAATTCATCTACATACTGTATACTATGCTAAGAAACGTTTACAAAATAATTTTAAAAAAAATGTGTTGCTAGTTGCAAAATTATCTCAGATTGGCTATTTTTTTTAAAATGATATTTTAAGGTATATTTATAACGATCTATAAGAATTTATAAATTGCATGTAGGCATTTAAACTTATTGAATTTATCTTTATAAAACAGATATAATGATGACCAGAAGCAATGACTGTATTATCTATGTAGAATAATTCGTGCAATTCAACGTGCTTTTAGTTTGATGCAATAAAATATAAGTTATAGTTCTGAAACAAGGTAAGCAACGCTAGAGTAAAAAAAAAATCTTCTTCACCGTGATTTTAGTAAGATGTTGTATTTTCAACAACAACTGATACATTTACATACGCTTCAATAATCAAACCTACAATGATAGAAACAATCAGGAGAATTATGTGTAATGTATTGTCTGCTGCATCTGTTGAAACAGTTGATACACTTTGTGGGGTATTGGAATCGGCATCAGTGTCGTAGATATAAAATTGGTGGCATCGGATACTTCAGATGTGACACTTGAAATTGTGTCATCTTTTATTCCTGCAAATAATATTAAACATTAGAAATGTATAACCTAACTTGTCTATCACTAGTACTATAAATACAACAGTGTTAAATATGCCTATATAAACAAGAGGCCCATGTGCAACATCGCTCACATGAGCAGCAAAAGCAATAACTCTAAACAAATCAGAACAACATTATCAAATTCATAAATTTATCGACAGTCTAGTACAACATATCTTGGAAAAAATCAATTTTTTCTCCACACACTATTAATGTTAAATACCAATCACCTTAATTGTGAGGGTATATTTCTATATTAATGTAGTGTTCCGGAATTATCTTTTCTGGATTTGTTGGTTTTATTTTTAGCATACCGCAAGCATATGTTTTCTTCACCAGTGCAAACCCTGTGGGTTACAAAACTCAGGGATTTTGTATTTGATAGGTCTTAAATGAACTAAATTTTGTAATTTGTTTTGTAACAACATTGGTCAGGATGTTTATTCATGCATACCTCTCATAACTTTTAACATGCAATCATGCAAAACAATTCTCTTTTTTTTTTCGTCAAAGTGTATTTCGGCGCGCTAATGTCGGTAGAAACAAAATCATTTTACGTAAAAATCATTTGGTGAGTAATGACATATATAAAATAAATACTCAAGAGTGTATACCTAGGTCTCTAATCAGAGTTTGTTGAGAATTAAATGCTTAAACATGTATGCTTTTAAACATTCACCATAAAATCTTTTGGCTTTCAAATTCGGAAACCCACCCTAGTCATTTGGTGAGTGTAAATATGCATGTTATCCATGGTTTTCTTATGTTGTTGTTCATTGTGTTTATTTGTAGTTTTTCACCCTCTCTGGGGCTTTGGCGTCAATAGATCCTACAACAATTTAAAACTCCCTTTCTCCTATGTGGCCCAACAATTCTCCAGGAAATAATGATTAGAACAAGCGCGAGTCTGCACATTCACCGCTTTCACGTTGTTTTAGCTTTTCTGGCTAAATATTTTTTTAAAAGATTTTTCTCTATATATTCCTAATTTAAAATTCGACATTCCCCTTTTTCTGGTGGCTTAACCATTATCTCGGGGATCATGATTTGAACAAACTTGAATTCACACTACCTAAAGATGCCTCCACACAAGTACATGTAGGAGCTTTTCTTGCCACTTGCATTAAGATAAGACAATTTTTAAAGATCTTTCTCTATATAATTCGATATAAAATGCAAATCTTTTATTGTGGCCTCAACCTACCTTGTTTTCTTGCCAAATGGTTTTTGAGAAGAAGATATTTAAAATAGTCAACAAAGAAGGTGATTAAGACGATAAAAATGCCTACAAAGTGACTGTTAACGTGCTGTTACATGCATACAAATGTCTTAAGATATTAAACAGTTTCCAATTTTTATTTTGAAAGCACCTACTCTATCATGTTAGCTATCAATTTCTTTTTAATAATAAAATGTTTTCATACACTTTTCCTTTAAGTGCCCATGTATCAATAAAACCGATCCAATACACATACACATAAAACAAGTAAAAACATAACTTTTTTCATCAAACCGGTAGTTTAACTCTCAATTTTTTTCATTACTAAACTGAAATGGTTAAACAAGAAAAATAGCGTAAAAAAGCGTAAAAAAGAATATTGTCGACGGTTGGAATCCCATTAATTAAAAACTGTTCTTTCGTTAACTGTATTTAACTTCATTTTTTACAAAACATAATAGTTAAGAGAACCCATATGTGCTTTGAAAAGTATATGTAACAAAAATATGTCTCCAATGGGTGGTTTATGTTTATATACTGTGGTTTTATCAATATTTGATTAATACCAATTTTCGTGCATGGATTTCGTTGTTTAGTTGATACACAAAATTAAATGTTCATCGAAGTGCAATTTCTATTAAAAGTCCAAAGTAAAAATACAAAATAGAAGCAGAGTAAACACCGACCCTTACAAATATTAGAGGAAGGATCAGGTGCCGTGGAGGAGAAAGCATCCTCTCCTGCAACCGTGTGTTCTTTGGTGTGATCGGGAAAACATAAAGTGTAATCTTTTTGTCATCAAAAAACAATGCCTGTTTAAAAAATGATAGAGAAACAATTTTAAAATCAGACAATACTGGGCTAATTGTGATGAAAATCCGCACGGTAGTGGAATGTGTGATATCTGTCTAACTGTGTTGGATTTCTGTATTCTGTAATCGATTTTATGAACAGAACTACTTCATTTTTACAGAGAATGAAAAACCGATGTTTTCTCAACTGTACTACACATCACCTTAAGTCCAGTTGGGAATTGAAAAAAAAAATAACAACAAATGTTAAAGGGGCATGGTCGCGATTTTGGTCAGAAATTATTTTTTCGATTTTAATGTTAACAATGCTTCAGTAAGGCATTTAAATAGGCAGACATTATTTGGGTGTCATTTAATGAGTTGTAAGCGAGTTACAGAGCTTACAAATCTTTGCTATGTAAACAAAGCGTTTGTTTACATTTCGAATGTTGAAGTGCAAATTCCAATTTTAGACCTAAAATAAATGTTTTAATCGTTAGGAACTGTTTATTTATACTTAAAATGAATACTGTAAATTCCTTATATTACGCGAGTACTTAATTCCGCGATCCCGCTGGTTTCTACCAAATCGCGAGA
Organism: Magallana hongkongensis; assembly: GCA_015776775.1. NCBI lineage: Eukaryota > Metazoa > Mollusca > Bivalvia > Ostreida > Ostreidae > Magallana > Magallana hongkongensis. Next base: position 45,676,022 of record CM027466.1, read on the forward strand.
ATATAAAATCGCGAACGTTGAACTTTTCTCCTTATTTCTTACAGATTTCAACTCTCAGAAAATAATGGCGAGATTTTAAAATCCGCGAAGGATGCTTCTCGCGATTTTACGCGGATATTAATTCCTCGCGTTTAATTAGGAATTTACAGTAATAAGATAGACAAACCAGCATTTAAAAGATTTTTTACTGGTATATTGAACCTATGTAAACAAAAACAGGGCATGAGCCTTATTTAAATGACAAAGAATTGTGATGTATCTTGCTTAAAAATCTACGACTGGCACCCAAATTTCATTTGGTCATTAGATATGCAATCCTAAAGCATTGCAAATAATAAAAACAGAGATATTTTTTTTTTTTTATGTAGCACATGCTATGCATTGTTACGCGTCGCAGCCAATACCGGTTTTCTTTATAGCTATAAGACACGCACATTTTTTGTCACTCAAGTTTTATGAACTTATTGAGTTTTAGGGTTCAAAATTGATATGTAATGTTATCAAAGACAAAGGCAGTTGAAAATGTAAATATATTTCAGTTAAAAACAAATGCATATGGTCCACACCTTGCAGTTTTTTTTAAGGACAGCATTTTGGTATAGATGAAGTTATTACTAAACTACGCACATATCCCTCTCCGAGTCCCATTGCGTGTTTGGACAACAACCGTTGAAAAAACTGGAATATACACAAATGACATAAAAAACCAACAAGTTGTTATTTGTTTTATGTCTCATAATCATACGTTTTGCGCTTTTTATATAAGAGAGTAAGTACAAGTTTTCGTGAATGTAACAGAATAACCTCCGAAGTCCAGAAATGTTGTTTTAAAATATAAAAGCTGAGACGTTAGCCTTTTTAAACAACATTTCGAGGCCGAGGAGGTTATCTTGCAACATTCACGATAACAAGAACTTTATTTCTATTCTTCGTACAGTCCAGTATTTCTACATATCTAGGTCATTTTGACCGCTGTTCCTTGTAACCCCAACGGTTTTGTTGGTAATGTTAACATGTGTAACGTTATCGATCAATGGAATCACATGCAGACGACATTATTTTTCTTTGGATTTTTAGTACTCTTCACTTTTTTATAAAATATCTTTGAATCATATTCCTATTAATATTTCAAGGGATATTTTATCGATTATTATTACTACATGTTGTATATTTTATGTAAAAACACGCAGTGAAAATGTGCGAGTTAGGTCCTAGGAACAGCAGCATTGATCGCTTAAAAATAAACATTTGAGGCAATACACATCGTTTTGACTGGAACTAACACGTGAAATTTACATGGTTTTAAAACTGTTTACGGTTTAAAGTTTTGCTTTACTGATCAGTGCGAGACAAATAGGTATTTCTGATTTGATAATTAACTGATGACGTTTTAGGTATATTGGAGAATAACGTCCGCGACATCTCTTTGCTCTCAGCAATTACATGTTTAGCAAGATGTATTTTCCGAATTGGGTCTGTTTATTATTTTAACACTAAAGTGTAAACATCATAACGACAATTTTGACAGTGTATCAAAGGCAACAGCTTTATTTTTTTTTCGGTCTGTCGAGCTCATTCAACTGCATTAAAATGATAATATTACTTATTGACAATTTTTTGAGAACGATATAAGTTCGGTTTTATATTAAACCAAATCGCGTTGTTTAAATTGTGAATTTATGACCTAGATAAAATAAATCAGGTTGATAAGCTTTTTTGAAAATACCTGTCTTGTATGAAACATATTACAGTTACATATCATCTAACATTATTTAACTTGTAATTAACATTCACGTTTACTGATGCATGACGCATTTACCTAATACCATTAAACACTTAAATATCACACGGCCCATTTGCAGCAAATCCAATGTATAGCAATGTAGAGTTCAAGACTAAGATTATGTTGATAAGTAGGAATAACTTAATCATACTCGACCAATCCGTTGATAAGAAAACAAAAGATATTTCAAAACAAATAAGGTGTAGTCTTCCTTGTACTTTAGCTCTGTTTGAATTTGTATAAAAAATAACTTCCGGTTATTGAATAATAATTTAATTTTTCTGAGCAAAAAACACTTCTGAGAGAAGTCAAATGTCATGTCTAATCGTTTTTGCACATTTTAGCACCTAACGTTTTCCAAATACATGTATCCTCCCTTTGTTGAATCAACATAAAGCACAATTATTATACAGAACATTAACTGAAACACAAAAATGCTTATCTCCATAACCTGAAAGACTCTCTCATTTTCTTTATAAAAATAATGCCCGGTATTGTATTGGATGGATATTACGTTCGCGAGCATTGCGAAGAAGGTCAAGGGTGTATCCAAAAGTATTAATTTACAATGTATCACTCTTCTCTTAGACGCCGTAATTATATAAATTTGATTAATAACTAAACTGTGTCAATTCAACATTTTAATTTGCGTAAAATGATTATTAAATTTGTTGAATAACTAAAAGTAATAAATGTGTATAACATGGTATACTGCTTTTGTATTTACGTGGCATGGCCGCTTCTTTAATTTAAGATATTTTAAAAGAAATTTGATTTTTTTTAAAAGAACTCCCAACAACCGATATTTTATAACAGATAGAGCATAAACTATTCTTAAATATTAGAGAACGTCACTGTTCATTTCGGTTAACTATGCTGGGCTTCTGTCTCTAAATGGCCGGGCTAGTATTTTCGCTTCGATAGATAGAAGTCGCTAGAAAAAGTATTTAAATCATAAGTAAACCTGAGAGAGAGAGAGAGAGAGAGAGAGAGAGAGAGAGAGAGAGAGAGAGAGAATGTTTCGAAAGAGCGGTTTCCATACAGTTCGCCTCAGTTTAAATCAGCCAGTACCGGAATTGCATGCTTCCAGATTTATTTTTTTGCGTACTGCGTCATCAAAAAATGGTGTATAGAGCCATCTTAAATTTGTTGAATAACTAAAAGTAATAAATGTGTATAACATGGTATACTGCTTTTGTATTTACGTGGCATGGCCGCTTCTTTAATTTAAGATCTTTTAAACGGTTATATTTTAAAAGAAATTTGATTTTTTTAAAAGAACTCCCAACAACCGATATTTTATAACAGATAGAGCATAAACTATTCTTAAATATTAGAGAACGTCACTGTTCATTTCGGTTAACTATGCTGGGCTTCTGTCTCTAAATGGCCGGGCTAGTATTTTCGCTTCGATAGATAGAAGTCGCTAGAAAAAGTATTTAAATCATAAGTAAACCTGAGAGAGAGAGAGAGAGAGAGAGAGAGAGAGAGAGAGAGAATGTTTCGAAAGAGCGGTTTCCATACAGTTCGCCTCAGTTTAAATCAGCCAGTACCGGAATTGCATGCTTCCAGATTTATTTTTTTGCGTACTGCGTCATCAAAAAATGGTGTATAGAGCCACCTTAAATTTGTTGAATAACTAAAAGTAATAAATGTGTATAACATGGTATATGGCTTTTGTATTTACGTGGCATGGCCGCTTCTTATATTGAGACCTTTTAAACGGTTATATTTTAAAAGAAATTTGTTTAAAAAAAAAAAAAAAAACCTCCCAACAACTAATATTTTATAACAGATGAAGCAGAAACTATATTTAAATATTAGAGAACGTAACTGTTCATTTCAAGGTACAAGGTACCTTCAAAGTGGTACCAAAATTTAATAAAAGCAATGCCTTGCTAATAAATGTAACTACAATGTAATGGGGGTGACTATTCTCACCCCACGCTCATAAAATGTGTTATTTCCAGACAAAATTATCATAATTGTATTTATCACTGTGTTGAGATAAATCCTTTAAATTCCAAATCGTGCATGTTTGTTTGCAGTCAGATGGTTTGAGACCATTTATAATAAAATATGCATTACGCTTATAATCAGGCCTCTAGTGTATCTGTTCATGGTTTATCTGCATAAATAAAAAATAAATAAAATGTGCCGGCAGAAATACGAAGAACTATACGAGGAGGGTATCCTACTTCCTTGTGAAGGGAGGGGGTTGAGGGATGGTGAATATTGAATAGTGGACAATGCTCATTTCACCAGCTTGAGGCCAATATGAAGATTTACCCACATACACTTTAGTTAGGGAGTAATTTGGGGGCAAATCTGGGATAAATAAATAAAAATGTCGGTAAACAATACAGAAACAAAGTATTTTTCAATAGAAATGATTGATATATAATATCAACTGTATCATGAAATGTTTTATGGTATGCCAAAACAACAGAATGCTTTAAAAACTTAAATAACGATGTTTTGTTGTTTTCCGAAATAGCCTAACTTTACTTTTAGTAGGCGAGGGTAGTGTACTTCCAAATTAAAAATTTACGCATTTGAGGCAAAAGATGACCGAATAATTATGTGATTCTATGAAAGATCATATCTCTAGAAAAATGCACAAAAATATGAAACAAAAAAAAATTACATAAAGCTGTCACCGCATAGTAAGGCGTAATGTAGGTGCAAATAGTTTAGTTCTCCTGATTTCTAATACGGAAGAACCCGTTCAGAAAAACGGTCATGACTGACTTTTCAACAATACATGTAATCCTCACTAGTATAAGCCATAATTATGTCGGAGGTATGGACCCCGTTCAATTTTGATGTAAATGGGTCATAGCTATACAAGAAACAACGTAGAAATTTATAGGTTAACGAAAGATCCAAAGATCCAAGCTTGCTCCTATTGCATCTCTACATAAGAGGTCTCCCCATACATATCATTAGATAAAAGCGGGCGGCTAGAGGCTAAGAAATCTCAGATAACCTTAATGCTTTCATATTTCCGTTAGAAACATGTGCATATGAATCACATATTGCAGTCATTTTTACAAGACAACAATTTGTTAAAGATATTTCTAACCTACGGACATAACCTTCTCGGAGTCCCATTTCGTGTGTGGACAACAACCGTTGAAATAACCGGAATACACACAAATGATATAAAAGAGAACAAGTTGATATTTGTTTTTACACAATCATACATTTTTGCACTTTTCAATTAGTAATATAAAATAATTAATAGGGGTATTTTTTTTTTATTAAAACGTAAATGTTATTTATTTATTAAAACGTTATGTAAAAAAGTTATGTAAACCTTATTAAAATGATACAAAATGTAATTTATTTATACTCAACCTTTAATTTCACTCATTAGTTTAAAGTACTCTCTATATTTGACCCGCATACATTTACCTTATAAGACCCATATACTTTCCCCAGTTTATTTAAAATCTGCATAAACAAATGACCGAACTTTGTGCAATCTTTCATAAAAGCTTAAATATTTTTAATGTTTTACCCACCTCTGTTTTGTGTACAGTGTATAGATGCCTATTAATGATGATGTCACCCGAATAGGGGCCAACCTAAGTGTAAAGTCGACATGTGTTTATGTGATAAATATACATCAAATGCACATTTACTGCGTTATCAAGTCAATTGATAATGAGAGAATATGTATCCGTGTTATGAATTGCTTAGCATTATTATGATAAATGAGAGAGTATGAGGTTATTACATTGTAGTCGTCATGTTTTGTACTAGGTATACTTTACCATAGATATTTTTTAAATTACAGATTGCAATTGAAACTGTGTTGTACTTTGTAATGAAAAGTATAAACAAAACATTCATTATATATTAATTATTGGTACATAATCATCATTATATATATATACATATATATATATATATATATATATATATATATATATATATATATATATATATATATATATATATATATTGACACAGGAAACAAAATTTATTGGTATTGGTACGTAATCATCATTATATATATTGACACAGGAAACAAAATAGCGTATATTGCTAATATAAAATGATAACCGTATTCATAATCGTCTTTTTTATCGAAGATGACCTGTAAACTTAATATATTTAATTTATATGAACATAAAATTACGATATAAGATTCAATGTTAAATTTCACAATACTGCATTAGAAAAGTCTTTTTTTTTATATTTTCATTAAATATGTACTCATGGTCTTGTAGTTTTTACAAATTTATAACAGCATCAAGATAAACATATTAATTTAACAGTAGAAAAAAAAAACCAATAGGTTGAACATATTATGTAAGAAAATACAAGTAGAATGGACTGATGCATGCATTTAGTTTAATCGTGTAAATACTCATATAGTGACATTACTTAAATTTAGTCAAGGGAGATGAAGCCGTAACATTTAAAACTCGAGAACACTTTCAGTGTTATCGCTCTTTAAACAGCGTTCAAAATATGTTAAGAAACAACGTTTAAAACTCAATCATAACACTCTTTTAATTGAATGTTGTTTTTTAAAATATCATAATGCGTTATAATAGCATCAACACTTTGAACCAATATTTGCTTGATGTTCCTTACAAATATCATGTTAAAACAGTCAAGTAAATTTAGACCCCGAAAATATCTTTGATTTGGATTCATTATGACAATACATTACTGTTAAAAAGGGATATGTGAAAACAATAACTTAATTTAACGGGCTTTAAAACCTATTGAAAACATTCTTAGAACATTTTGTAACTTATTTCTGCTAAAAATTCAAAATTCAAAATTACTTGGAAGAATTTAACTTTGAAACGAATAAGTCAAATAACAGATTTGATTTGAATATATGTATGTACTCATATACCAAAATTAGAATATATATGTAATGTACAGAAAGCGTTATAGAAATAAACAACAGAAACACCGATCAGAAAGAATGTACGATATATAATCATTGTGTTAAAGTATATGTAAATTGTTAAGAAAGGCGTTAACATAAACAGTTTATCGTTTTACCTGCATTAACATTCCATTTAAACTAGGTAACGCATTCAAACGTCCTGACCTCGTTAGCCACAAAAATGCACTCGGTGATTTTAAACAGTGACAATGTCAGCATTGCATACATACCCAACGTTCTTCGATCAACAAAACATTACATTCATCAGCGTTACGCATTGCTATCGCTACTCAAAGGCACTGCAAGTATAAAGAAGAACTAAGGTAATTATCACTAAAACTATAATAATTAGGGGAAATGGGTGGACATCTATATATATTACAAACCTTATAAATCAATAACTCGATTTTTACTTTATTTCGTTATAAAAATTCAAAGTTACTTGGAAAATATATTACTAGGAAACAAAACGGCTACCTGAAGGAGTTGATACGATTGTTAACGTTAGTCAGGTGATTTTTTTAAGGAGGTTACATAAGTTATGTAAGAAAGAAATGAAAACATTATCAGCTATAGATGATCAATAGTCGTATTGCGTATAATGTATGTATCAGATAATGTGCCACCGTAATAAAACTCAATGAATTAAACTAAGTATTAAAATAAACAAATGTCTTCCACCTGTAAGGAGCAAATCTAATGATGTACAATCATGTAAATTTACTCCAAACCTGAAAACAAGATTTTATTATGTTTGGCAACGAATTTATATTCGTCTTTGCAGACCAAAGACAATATTATTATGTATAACATATTGATATACACACAAAATTATCATATACTATCTGTAAACATAATAATGGTCCTGAATATTTATAAATGGTATGAACTATTTTGTTAAGTTCTTATTCTTTGTGGAGTGTACAACAAGTGTTTTCGGTCCACTTTGCATACCATTAACACTTGGCGGATTTCATTACGAAAACTTGGTGATGTGGTGGCGCTATCTAGCGAGCAACTTGAGTTGCGTCCCTTGCATATTTACATTTTAATCGAATTAAACAACGGGTTATATATACACATCATGGCATTAATACAACTTGAAAACATGTTGACTACCGAATATCGGAACATAATTAACGATGTTATTAAATACGAATTAAGTTATAACCTAGGGAAAGCACGGGATGTTTTATTCAGAGTATTGTGTAACGACCTGTATCAGGAGTGAAAAAGTCGCCGATTTATATAAAAGCTTGATGCCATAAAACCAGGTATGTCGTAAATATTGCGGACCAAAGAAATTAAATAAAACACAGCTCATTGAACCCTTCAAAGCAATAATCATAAGCGGGAACGTATATACCAACAGAATATGCAACTTCTATATTCGTCATGGTTACTTTCCATACTATAACGCAAGCCTTGACAAGTTTGTAGAACTATGTTCAATCCCAGTAAAATATAAAGGTTTATAAAGCAATCTGGTTAGACCATCGTTGGGGAGGCACTGTACTCGAGAATTTGTGTCTCAACTTGTTAAAAGCACCGAATGTATTACGAAAGATCACACATGTGTTTTCTTTTAAAGTTTATATTTACAAGCACTGCGATTAGATCAGCTGCTACTCGCAGCTGCAGCCAATAATAAAACGGAGCTTGTCACAGAGTTTTCGTAACGAAATCCGTCAGGGGTTTATGGTAAGCAAAGTGGACCGAAAACCCTTGGCTAGCGAAGGATATCGAATGATATCAAAGTGACTGGGTAATCATAATTAAGCTGTGTGAAAGATTTGCGTTAGGTGCGACATTTGATCTCTAGATCGCAATTTTATATGAAATAAACCAATGATTGATGATGCAGCTACTGCACACAGTGTTTAGACTCTCAACAGGTAGCTACTTCATGTTTTAAAAATTTATTCCACTTGTAGAATAAATCGCTATTTGTGAAACCTGAAGACTCTTTATGCTTGCATTCACAAAGGGTAGCTATTTAACTTTAAAATTACTTAAATTAAACTAAATTTTAAAATTACATTTAAATCTGATTGGTCTGATTTTAAGGCTATTACAGTATCAAATAATTATTAATTCAAACCAATATCCTGAGAAAGTTATAGACTTTCAATTATTTAGACCAACATAATTGGTTTTCTTTTAACGATAGAACTATCCAACGTGAGAAATAGTTTCTGTTTGGGATCACAGAAAAGCTAATGGGAGATGTTAACATCTGTTCCTCATTCGAAAATACCGGGGGCCACCTCGCGCAATTTGTTAACGTTATCACCCGGGTACTTTCATATCTGCTACAATGCAAAAAAACTTTCTATTTTTGATCGTTAGAACATACTTCAACCAAAATCTGATGAAAGCAAAAACTTTGAACATATAATGGGTTCATTTTATTAGCCTTTTACAATAACCGACATGCAACCTTAAAACATGTCGATTAAATAATAGTAGATGAAATTAAATGGGTACAATTTATCAATTTTTAGCAAAACAGTTACCCTGCAAAATGTTGCTGAATCGTGCATTAACTCTCTGATACATCAGTTTGTTGAGTTTTTTAAACCGAAGCATTTTATCATTGAGACTAAAAAGATGTAGACTGATTTCTTTTCAAGTGCTTTTGATAGTTCTGGCCGATGACAACGAGGCCAATATACATAACAGGAAGGCATGATGTAAAAACATCTAAGATTGTACCGATTTTGAGAACAGCCTCCACAAAAAACTCTTAATGTATTCCGAATGATACCGGAGTAAATATCGAACATAATTTCCAGTGACTATATATATATTAAAACTTTCTTCAATAGTGTACTCAGTGTGAACCATCGTGAAGTCAAGAGGGTACTTAATGTTTCGACGATCTAAATGGATAAGGGTCAGTCAAAACATAACGTTAAAACATTTTCGAAAATTTAGCCTATTAAACTCTTCTACGCACGCGTAGGAACACATTATTGCACACTATATACACAAAGTTGAACAAATATCGATTTTATCAACTAAAAGTATAACCTTTTTATACAAGTTTCTTCAATTTGTTTTAATGTGTGCAGCTTGTATGACTCACACAAGTCGAAACTTTGGAATGCATAATCTGCAGATGTTGCAGAATGTGACACGAATATTTTTAAACTGATACTGATAGCTTCTATCGATTGTGTGTGCAGAGATTATGAGTCCAATGCTCCAATATGCCTTTTTATGGACTCTATACTTTTGGTTATGATCGTGGACCAGCAACGTGGTCATGGATTATTGTTTCTGATTAATATGACACAAGTTATGAAATCTAAAGTGATACTCTCTCTTACTAATTAACTCATAAGCCATAGTCAGTCCATATAATAATGTCTTGATGCACTGAAAGCCGGGTTTTTGTATGTGCAGTTTTGCATACACTGTAGCCTTATGACTAGTAATCTCTCTCTCTCTCTCTCTCTCTCTCTCTCTCTCTCTCTCTCATCATAAAGATGAACATTCATGACAGCTTAATATTTTCTTTACTAATTCTAATTTCAAACGGCAGTGTACAAATATAATATATGTATGTGTTGGTGCAACAAGCACTTTACGTTGGCAAAGCGTCAAAGGGTGAATAAATATTGTACCGGCACGTAGCATCATTTTTCTCGCAGCAACATTTTTTTTTAAATTCACATATAAAAAATGGAATTATCATTGGATTGCCCCCCCCCCCCCAACTTTGGTTTGTAAAAAAAATGATATGGAAATAAGGACATGAGGAGTGAAATTGAAGTTTTATAGTACGCCCCCCCCCCCCCTCCCCCGATTAGGATTTTGAAGATTATGCGAGAACTTAAAATTTTATTTTTAATTTCTTGCTTGTCAATATTTCTTGGATGAGTCTGCCCCCCCCCCACACACTTTCAAAAACGATGCTACGTGCTTGTTGTAAGCGGTTATCATAAAGTACAAGTTTCCTCATTTTTTTTTAATGTGTGCAGCTTGTATGACTCACACAAGTCGAAACTCGGGAATGCATTATCTGCAGATATCGCATAATGTGACACAAATATTTTTAAACTGATACCAACGTTTTTTAGCTATGCACTCCGCTCCCCGTAAACCTGTGACAAGCTCTGTCTTATGATTAGCTGCAGCTGCGTGTAGCTGATCCAATCGCACTCGGCAAGGATTAAAACAGGCGCTTAAGCATGTGACCTTTAGTAAAACAGTCGGTGCTTTAAACAAGATAAAATACAAGTGTTCGAGTACAGTGCTTCCCCAACAAATGTCTAACCAGATCGCTTTAGAAAATGGTGTTCTTTAATGGGATTGCACAAACTTAATTTTACAAACTTGCCAAGGATCGCGTGATAGTAAGGGAAGTTAACATGGCCAATGTTGAAGTACATGTAGTATATACCGTCAGTATATACGTCCCTGCTTATAGTTATTGCATTTAAAGGTCTATTGAGCTGCATTTTATTTAATTGATTTCTTGTGTCAGCAATATATATTTACGACGACGATGCCTAGTTTTATGGCACTAGCTTTCATGTGTCAGCGATTTTTTTTTCATTCCCGGTACACGTCCCTACAAACACTATATACCAAACACGCTTTGCTTTCTCCAGGTTATTCTTAATTAATTCGTATTTAAAAGCATCGTTAATTATGTTCCGATACTCGCTAGTCAATATGTTTTCGAGTTCTATTTATGCCATAGCGATATGAAATTTGTTGTTTCACTCGATAAAAATGTAAATATGCAAGGAACACAACTGAAGATAGCGCCACTACATCGCCGAGTTTTCGTAATGAGATATGCCAATGGTTTATGGGGAACATTGTGGACCGAAAACTCTTGGCTAGCAAAGATGGGGTTTAGTGTTCGTTTCAAAATGCAATACTTATTTTTAAAATATTTATTGCATAAAAAAGCATGTTGCTAAATACAATTGAAGAATATATATATATATCTGAAAATATTTGACAAAAGGGTGACTATCTTGTATGGCGGAAGCTTTTAATTAATCATGCCGCTGTTTGGTATTATGCGAATAGCAAAGATCAATCAGCTTAATTAAGTAATAAGGAAATTAAAACTTTATGTTAATATTGCGCCCAAGCCAATTTTATATTGTTACAGTAATGTAATTAATAACTAATACGCCACAAAATATTCGTGTATTCTGGTATCTGACCGTTTTGAAAAATCTAGGAAACAAAACCATCATTTGCTAATTTTAGCAAGAACGTGACAAATTTCATTTTCGAATGCAATTCTACCTAACTAAATCGAATGTATTATTATAATTTAAATGAATTCACTTTCAGAAAATGTAAAGAGCTATCTAAAGTAAACAAAAACATTACATGTATTTCTTATTAAAGGTTCTACTAACCTATAATATACATGAAAAACAAATGCTCCAGTAGGTGAAGAAAAACTTACTTAGTGTACTTCGCAATCTTGAAATGTATTTATTACAAATTTTAAAAAGAAAACCATATTTGTGGATATTTGGGAATGTTCATACTTTTAAATGAACATTGTCTGAAGCAGGAGGTGTCTAAATTTCAAGTAATTAAGCAAAATGTAAAACGAGGATATCTAGGGACAGAGTATAGTTTACCCATGAACAACCAATGCAACAATAAGAAAAAAAACATGCTTCAATGAAAAGATTTAAACATACTGAATATGCATAGAACAATTATAAAAAATTATATTAATCGATAAATATTCATACGACGGGCAATGTTCAACAAGGGGTGTGTGGCTGTGATCTTTTAAACTCAAGGACACTTTGCGTTATCACTCTTAAAAAACGTAACGTTTTAAAAGCAACATTGAAAACATCATTATTATACGAAGTGTTTTAAAATTGTATGTAAAAAAAATATCATGTATCATTTCAATTGCATCATCATTTTAATAAATGTTAACTTGGCGTTTCTTATATATGTCATTGAAGAAATACATGTAGTGTTAGAAAAAAAATCTAATGTAAATTGGGCAGAAGATGAAATTTTTACTACTGAAATTATTTTTCCAAATACATAATTCATCTATTTGAAAAGTATATAACTAGAAAATTGAATGGTTAACCAATAAATGATCAACGAATTCTAAAGAATTATTTTAATGCAAATATAGAAGAAAAGGAAGATTGGTTTACCACGAAAACATCAATTTCCTGCAAGACAAATTCAAAGAAAATATCTAGACTTGGTATAGATCTACAGTCTGATAGGTGTTTGTTTCAAAGGCAGTTGGAAATCTGAACGTTCATAATATAAGCATGCTAAGGGTTAAAAATAATGATATATTAAACAGCACTGATAATGAAATAGGGATACAATTAAGTGTTTAAAAACATAAAACCAGTCTATTTAATTGATGACATGTAGGCAGGCACAATGAAAACTTTGGTTTTAATTGAAATAATAAAACGCTTTCGTTGGTGATTCATTCCGGTCTTTGCAGAAAAAATACAAAAACCCGAGTTAGCGGGTAATGATTTTTCTTTTTACCGCAATGACTGCTACCTTCATAAACCGCATGAATCATCAAATAAAGCTTTTTATTGTTTATGTTAACATCTTTCGTTTAACAAATTAATAAATATGTTTTAAAAAGTAAGAACATTGTACCAAATTATTGTTTATGTGCATGAGTGCGTTATGTAAAAGAAACAACCAAATCGTCTCCTATGGGGATCCGAGTGCAGTCCATGATTTTTCTTTGGTCGCTGTATGTTTCGACTAATCAACTTACATGCCGTGTATGTTTTAGTCCTGTCAGTTTCCTGTCATTTAGTTTCTGTCGCTGTAAGTTTTGACAAATCAACGAACGGAGCGTTAAAATTTGAAGTTTTGATAAGAAATAGAGGGAATTACACTACGGTATATACATGTAAAAAGGAAACAATTAAGTAAATATAGGAGACGAGACAAGGAAAAAACCTGTTTTTCTGACACTTTATATTTTTGTAAACGTTTGATGTTTCCTTCTTTCAATTTCCTTGCAGTTTTTAATTGTATAATCAAGCGGAAGTTGTAAAAAAAAATATGTTGTCAAAACATTTTCTACAACCTTTTCTGCTGGTACGTACATACATGGATAAGAAGGTGACGTAAATGCTACTAAAATTCATTGAATCTCGTTTTAATCGGTATTTAACGTTTAGATTTGATCTCATATAATCTAGAAATAGTGCTTGACTATATTTTTCTGTACGACGATATTTTGCAATTTCTAAAGTTTTCAGAAAAGAATTTGTATAATTTTAATTTTAATGTAGCTTACCAACTTCATTTTATCATCATTGATACCATTTTATTGTTAATATCTACATCTTTTTTTAAGTATACTATTGAAATAATTATATACAGTAGGTAAAATGAATACAGTTTAAATTGTTGTTACAGTGGTAACAACGTTATTGTTGACAAGCCAATCGTGTTAAATAGATCGTGTAACGTGGGTGATCGTTCGTGTAACGTGCGGGATCGTGCGTGTATCAGGAAAATTGGTTTGCGTTTTTTATCGTGCGTGTTCGTGCGTGATCGTGCGGTTTTTTTTCGTTTTGTAACTTTTTTTTACGGAATGCCAGGATTTATTCTTAAAACAAAGACAAGTATATTGTAAAACAATGTGAATTTAATAAAACTTGTTTTTATATAAGAACATTGACAGTTGTTTACATTCATTCTCTCTTTCGTCGTTAAATACATTTTTGTATTTCCAGTTCATTCAATCTTTTGTTCGGTCGAGTTAGTTTTGCTTAATTTTATAATCAGCCTATATCAAGCATCAATTGTGTCTTGACAAATAATTTCAATCATATTAGCAAAAGCGACACGTTGAGTGAAATCGGCCAGGCTTACCCATTCCCCGTTTTAAACTAAACGATTATTCCCAACGTTTTTCTTTCAGATGAGAATACGATACGCATTATTATCTAATAGATTGTATACACATTTGTTTGAAATAAAATTTATTTAGACGCTTTAAAAATTAGAATAAATAGAAATAAATCAATTATGTACTGTAAATTATGAAAATATTGGATGTGAAAAATCGAAATTCTATGGAACAAGGTAACAAATTTACCTGTATCCCGCATAATTAAATCGTACGTAAGAGAATTAAATTACATAAACAGTCAACTCGTATGTAAATAGTTTTGTGTAGTTTATGCATTAATTTCATTTGTATTACACGTAATTTTCTTTAACTTATGATAGAAGTTAATATTCGTTATGGAGACAAAAAAAAATAATTTGTGTGTGAATCCTTTATATTTGTGTATGGATGTGTAAAAATGTTAACTCGTAAAATACAAAACAGTGCATGACTAAAGTACATGCCGCTTTTCAATAAAACACAAACATAAAGCAATACAAATTAAAGTAATACGTTTCCTTAATACTAATCTTAAAAATTTATTTTGATTTTGCGTGTTTAATGGTGTAGAATCGTTCGGTTGCGTGTTTAATCGTTTTTGTTCGTGTATCGTGAAGATTCAGTAAGTTAGTGATCGTCCGTGTAACGTGCGTGATCGTTCGTGTACCGTGCGTGATCGTTCGTGTATCAGAATCGTGCGTGTTGTTTGTCAACAATAACGTTGCTACCACTGTATTGTACATTAGTATTTTCGATCAGGAAAATAACAAACTATTCATGTATGGAAAGACTGGCATCATCTCATTATTTCGAGTAGTTCGTAATTTTTCTTAGGCTGCTGAAAGTTCTGCCCGATCGATAAACTGTTAAGAACTTGATCGTTCAAATTTCATCCCTATCAGTTGTTATAACGCTGTGGTTTACAATCGTTTTTTAAAGAAATAAAGTAAAAATACACCGTGAATGTACACGAATTTTGAACCGAGAAACTCTTACATTTAGGAAAAAAACCATTGCACTTATGATTTACTGTTGTGCAAAATGTCGATGATCACAGTGACAATAGGAAACGCGTAACGTTTGAAGGTGTTGGTGAATTATGTTGTAACTGCTTTTAAAACCAACAATTTGTCATTGAGTTACTTGAAACTGTATATTCCATTACGCTCATCGCTTAAGACCCTAAAATTTACATTCTCAACCGTATGTGTCTGTGACAACATTAGGAATAAGTTTCAAACCCTAAAACCCAATAACTTCATAAAACATGAGTGACAGAGAATGGGCGTGTCGTGTAGCAAAACCGAAAAAAAGGTATTGGCTACGCCGCGTAGTAATACATAGCATGTGCTACATAAAAATAGTGGTTTTAAGATAATGTTATCTCAGAGATTGCAAGAAAAACAAAAGAGGTTATGTAAACTATTTATTGGCGATAATGGGCACGACCAATATATACATATACAGACCCTGAAACGTACTACTACACCAAAAAAGCGTGCGACTTTCGTGCGAGAAACGTTTCGTGTAAACCGTTTAGCGTTTCGTGTAAACCGTTTAGCGTTTCGTGTGAATCGTGAAGCGTTTCGTGTAAACCGTTTAGCGTTTCGGGCAAAGCGTGTAAATCGTTTCGGGCAAAGCGTGCGAGAACCGTGTGAAACGTCATCTGATTTCATTCGGAACTCTCTGACAATTTAATTGTTTCAAAATAGCGCTCGTGTTAAACATTATTTTAAACTGTTTGTGATTGGAAAAACTCCTATGAGATATTCTCGTGAAAAAAAAACTATTACAAATGATGTACTTATCTTTTTACAAAATTGAATTAATTTTTAACAAACAAAAGAAAAGTACGCGTATTGAAAGAAGACTGGTTACTGAGACTATTCAGCTGTGTACAACCAGTACACATAAACACGGACATCGGGTAAGACCTGCACCTGGCTGAACCTGTCAATCAAACTCTGTGTATTCGTTTTCATTGGATGGTCACTCGTTTCTTTTTTTGTCAATAGCCAATAGAAATCTAATGACTTCAAGATAGTCGGAATCAGTATTTGATGATGCACACAATTTCAATTATAGATTATTTAACATTAATTTGAACAAAATTAAATGTAAACATAGACAAGAAATATTTTGTTCATTTCTATGAAATGCGGGAAGTAAATTCTTCTGAATCCCGATTAAAAATATTTCTACAAGTTATTATTTTAATTATTTAAACACTGATAACGGAAAACAACAAGTCATTAACACACTGAAATTTTCCTAAAATGTACACATGCAATTAATTATTATGGGAATGTATGTGCACTCTACTAAATTCAAATAGATTATGATATATATATTGTACGCCGTTATGCGGGGCGCCAGTTATGTATACGAATATTGAGACAAAAATTTAAATCATTTTTTATTTTTTATTCTATCCGAAATAGTAATGACAACTTTCTTTATTGTTTAATCGATTGATTTTTTTTCTGTGATATTATGTACGGAACATTTATTTACGCGAATGACTCGAGATCAGAAAAAAAATTAATCGGTTGTTTTATAAAAAGCATTTTTCTAACTTTTGTGAATAATTTTATTTTACATAACTTTCAAAATTATCAATGTAAATAATTACAGGTTTATTTACTGTTAGTATTTTTACATCATATTCTCTGAAACCAATAACAATATTAATGTGAGAAGAAAAAAAAATCCCGCCGAATACTGAAAAACCGATTTCAGTTTGTAATCATACGGATTTTATTTTTGGTATTGAATATTGTGTTACGGTAACTTTTTTCTCTGGAATTTTTAAATTTACGGCACATAAAAGAATCATGAATATTTCTTTTGAGCAATAAATATATTTATAGAAGTAATATTTTTGGCTAATTCTGTGAATAAATAATTTTTTGCTTAAAATATAAGTACCAAATTAATTTAATTAATCAATTCAACAATTATGTACATATATGTTTCTAATATCGGTATTTCTTTTATTTCGTGTTTTCTTAAAACTAATTCTTACTAACAGAGTTAGCGAAAAAATCCGAGAGGAACCGAATCGATCGGGATAAAAGCGTGTCCAAAGCGTGTGAAAAGCGAGCAAATGGTTTCGTGCGAGAATCGTTTCGTGTAAACCGTTCAGCGTTTCGTGTAAATCGTTTTGCGTTTCGGGCAAAGCGTGCAGCGTTTCGTTTGTCTATCTCATATTGGAAATGAGGTGTTGAAGGAATTGGGGATTGTGACTGGTTTGATCTGTGCCTGAGGTGCAGCCTGCCTGAAACACTGCCATTGTTGACGAGAGACAGAATTAGCAATTATATTATTTTTTGTAGGTATATGTAATGTCTGGAAACAAATATTATGCAACATCTTATCGATAATAAAAGGACGAAGCGAGAACATAACTTTTTGTGATTTGGAGGTTTGTTTGTTAAGGATAGTGACTAGTGACTGGTTATCAATATGAAATAGAACTTTTTTGTTTGTCAGTATAACACACCACAGGCATAAAGCCAAAACAACAGGCATCAACTCCAAAGTAGTAATATCTGAAAGAATATTTGTTTTTTTCCCCAACCAAGAAAAATAACTTATCATAGGTCCTCTGGTGCTTCATAAGTTTTTATAAGAATACGAGGAACGTTACTCATTTTAAATTTCTGTGTAATGCATTTAAATGTCAATGATTCAGGAAAATTCCATGAACTTTGACTTGTAAAGGCTTCTTTTGGCAAAAAGGGGTGTAAATGAATGCAGATATGAAAAACGGGGTAAAAAAAAGAAATTTTAATTTTCCTTTTCTGATTTGAATTGTGTTACATGTCAAAGTCATTACCTGCAAAGATAAAGACGTCTAAATGATGGTCAACAGTGGAAAGTCCTGTCTTCTGTTCTACAACCCATTGCAAACTCTTCAAAAACCTTGCATGATATAGAACAACCCATGAGGAGACTTGTCAATGTAAAATTTTCTCTCAGTTTTATTCCCCTGTAAGTCAAAATATCCTGGATTAATAGGTAACAGTCTGAAAGCTGATTTGATATCCATCTTGCCAAAACAAGCCATCTTCCCTACTTTTTCTAATATTTGGACAACAACTGAATCAAAAGATAAGTAATGAACTGTAAACTCTGCCGGATTAATAAACTCATCAATGTTATCGCCAGTTGAAAATGATAGATGTAAATGAGACGCCAACCTGCATTGTCTACTTTCGGAACTATCTCTATTGGTGGTACCCTAAGATAAGAGAATGGTAGTTTTTCCTAAGGCCCCCCAATCCTACCTAATTGGTTTCGTTGGCAATTTTGTTTCATTGTCTCCCTAGAATGCTGATGTGCAGCAATTAAAGTAGAACTTTCTATATGAAGTATTGGGCCAGAGTAATGCAACCGAAATCCTACTGAAAACCCAGATAGTAGTTTGTTTGCTTTAGTTTTGTTTGGATAGTTTACCAATATTATTTAACACCAATTTATTGATTGTGATTTTTCCTACGTCCCAAATGTTTTTGTGTAGCCATGTAGGTAAATCTTGAGGGCTGGTGTTGCTGTGGTCTCCATTGCTGTTGCTGGGACTGCAACCCTAAACTGTGGTTAGCTGTTGTGTAGGACATGCTTGAGCTGATGGGATTAGTACGAAAGGAAGGTTGATATGTTCTTTGCCCATTATGTGTGTATGATTGTAGTCTGGTTTGATTACAGCTAATGAATGGGTGCATGCCCGCGCAACGAATGCAAGAGTGTGAGTATTGGCAATTATTCTTTAAACAATCGCCCTTGTAATTGTCATCAAAACATTTGTGCCCAGATACTGACGATTGCGTGCTCTGATGGTGGTTTACTAGCTTGGAAGACATAATATGTATATATTATATAGAAGCCACAGCTCTGCGTCAACCCCCCCCCCCCCCCTCCCCCGGTGAGCTATTTGCTACTCCTAATCTAACTGTATGTATGTATTTTAACAGTTCAGCAGATTTGGACGGGTGTGCAGACAAATAAATAGAAGCGAAAATGTGCATAGCATCAGTCTATTTTTCAATGGAGTCACCCTTTTTGACATTTTCTTTGGTAATAATCTCTCCTTCACTAATAATGAGAAGTTTATTTTGACCAGGTGTAGCCCCCTGGCCCCCAGAAGGATGGTAGGAGTGTATGAAGTTCAATAAATCTACCTTGTATTATCTTTTGCTTAATTGAATCACTCACATGGATGCCCAATATTTGAACATATTGTATAGGTATTATGGCATTACCTTCTCCAACTGGTGAGTAGTTGGTTGTGGGGACTGCTGTGGGGGCTGTCGAGGCTGTGCAGGTGGCAGGAAGATCTGGTTGTGATGTTTGTACATCGGTCTGGGATGTCCATGCCGCTTCTCTATACCCGGTTGGAGGGTTCTCTTGATGATGAGGATGCAGCTGTGGCAGTGCGTCCTGTTGTCTGACGCTAACGAGGCATGTCTGATGTCCTTGGACCTTGATTAGCTAGAATTGGTGATCCATGTTTTTTTTAGTTTGGAAATTTGGATAATTGTGGGTTATTAAGGGTTATTGTCGCAGTAAATACTAAGATTAATTACCAGAATATATTATTTTTTGATGATGATTTAAAAAACTAATGTTTTGCATAACAATTTCTGAACACATAATGCACAAACCTACTTCTTGCAGTGGATTTAGGGAAAAAGGGCGTTTGAAATGCGTGCGCATAATTAATAAAAGTAGTTAGTTACTGAAGGGGAGGTAATCAATTTCTTAAAGTACCTGCAACGTTATTTTTTACAAGATAAACGTAGGATAGGATTCACGCACTATAGAATAGGATTAGCCCACGATAGAACAGTATACACGCACGATATGATAGGATTAACGCACGTTGGAACAGTATACTCGCACGATAGGATAGGATTAATACACGATAGTAGAGGATAAATGATATTCATGATAAACGTATGATCGCTTTAAACGATCTTTACGAACAAACTGATAATGACAGAGTTCGAGAAAGAACACGTACGAATAAAGATTTACGTGGGGTTTCTTTTTAGATATACAGGTAAATATACCTTATTCCTAAGAACTTCGATAGTCTACATTAATTGTTCATTTTAAATGCTTACAGATATGATTTACATCTTATATTGGTTAATTTTTATCTAAAATATTAAGTAATTAGTATCATGATCGAATGCTGGATAAGATGTTACAATTCTTGTTCGATAACATTTCGTATACGGCGCATTTAACGACTGGCAACTTTGAAATGAATCTACTTACTTATGAAAAGGCACGAAATGATTAACACGATAGGATTAATGGTTAGAACTGAACCGGAAACCTGATAGATATAACGCACGATAGGGTCGGATTAACGCACGATAGAACAGTTTACACACACGATAAGATAGGATTAATGCACGAAAGAACAGTATACACGCACGATACTTATAGGATTGATACACGATACGATAGGATAGGATTGTAAAAAATAATGTTGCGGGTATAGTTATAAGAAAAGGAAAATCTAACGTTTCATTCCTTCGATAACAGCATCGTATTCCTATATACATACGGCATTGATGCATAATTGTTTTAAAGTGTAGAAGTTGGAAATAACATAAATATAAGTAATAAGGATTAAAACATCAACATGTATCAAGGTATATGTCTTATTTCATCAATTAACGGTTATTTAAACTAACGTTGATATTAAGAACAGGGTTATCGTTTGTGTTTTACCACTCTATACACATGTTTGAAAATATAAACATTTGGTTGCTAAATAAAATCATAGCCATGTTTGATGCTTCTGATGTGCAGTACCATGCTTTAAAAAATGAATGGGTGTCTGTTTTGTATTAAGACTAAATATATCGAACCATTCTCAATGAACATACTGCATAAAATAGTGTAGTCTGTTTCATGTTTGCGGCTATTACTAGGCCAGGCGCGGATCGAAAATTAATCCTTTGGGGGATCGCTACTAAGCATGATAACTGTTGTAACAAGAGAAAAAAATCCTTTATATTCCATTGTTACAATTATTTCTAGAACTTATTTTATCCACCAATTAATGAAGATAAAAATTAAAATCAATAAACGTCTACATTTTATATTTGACTACACGTAACTTAGATTCTAGGAAAAAGACCATAAACACGAGGCACGTTTTATTACTATACGAAACATGAAAGTTTCAAATAAAACCACGTGGTCTAAATTTAAATGAACAAAAAAACAAACACAATTGCAGGGGTGACATTGAAGGGAAAGACTTGTAGAAACGCGTTTTTAACAAAAATAATATGACAACAATTGCACTGGTATGGAATATCCAATTGAATAAACAAAACAAAACAGACTGAAATCCAGGAACACTTATTTTAAAAATCCTTGATAATTGTAGAACGTTTGTTGCAACGCACTTTGAAAAACAAAATACTCACTTTGAAAAAAAATATTGTGTAGTTCATTCATTTGGATGTCTATGGATCCTGAATGCCTCGATCGAAAAAAAAACCCGACTGTAACTTACTCGACCGGTATATATACATACACCCCAGTGGCAGTTGAGGAGCTATCAAAACTAATATGGCGACCAAATGCATTTATGATTCCATGTCAGCTTTAAATTATTGAATTAATATATATGTAGAGACAATATAAAAAAGACAACTTCCATATGGTGACATTTTTTTTTTATAAAATCAATTCCAAAAATGCAAGAAATTCATGTCATTCTAAAAACGGGGATAATACCATAGGCTTTCATGATTATTCTTTGATCTGTATTGATTTTTCCTTCAGTAAAATTACCTTCCTTCTAACATTACAGCTGAAGCACTTCCTTCGCAACGGACTAATTATTACTAACAGTTTACACAATATTTAACAAGACTCGATCATTTTTCCTGATAAAATCCAGCAGTCTATTTTCTGAAAAATGCTAACTTTTGTATGACTCACATCAACTGAAACTTAGCTGCAGATGCTGCATTATATGAAACCAGGATTCGCCCATTGGTGCAACTTTTATTGATTGTTTTGCGCAGCTCTCGCTTCCCAGTTCGATTCTGTATTCGTTGCCTCGATGAACATGCAATATGATCATAGACGAATTTCAATGATTCAGAGCAAATATTTGGTCCATTCACGATTGCATGAACAGACGGACAAACAAAGAGATCGTTTTCGATAGATATTACGACAGATAGAGGAAGTATTCCTGGAATGATCACTATATAGTATTAATTGTGAGAATCATGATTGAATAGTTTGTTTGTAATGCCCTAAGAACAGCATGCATAGATTGGATAAATCGCGACTTTTGTTGCTTTCCTAAATTGCAAGAAATGACAAAAGATTACTGGAACGCTTATGGTGTCCCGATTACCATACATATGGCGCTAATATATATGCCGCCGAATGCGGGGTCTAATATATACACACACACGCGCGAGCCTATTAAAATCGTTAATTTCGTTGTTACGGACATGTGCAAAGTGTGCATTATTTGACGAAGTTAATGATGAGTCACTTGTCGCCTGATGTAGAAGACAATTTAAAAAAAGCAGTTTTAGCGTTAGTAATGCCATTGAAATTGAATGATATACTGTACACCAAATTTTATTCGCTTGCGAGAATTTTTTGCATGGTTTGTCGCGAATATGTTTTGCAACGAGCCAGTTGAGACATACATGTACGATTGTTTAAAAAAAACAAAATTGATAAAGACTTGGTCGCAAAAATAAGTTGCCGCGAACCAGTATATCAAGTCATCGCGAATTAAAGTTGTGAAAAAAATGTAGTGATATGTATGAAATTGAACAAACAAGAAGACTTAGTGTAACAAAAAGATCTCAATAACAAACGGAACAGGAGCTGGTTCGAGAACCATAAATAACCTACTTTTTGGTATCAAAATTGAGGGAGATATTTGTCAGATACGAACCTGAAATTGCAAGTCAATCAGCTGTAGACTAGTGAAACTTTTCTCGAGAAGTGTGTACGTGTGTTTTAGACACAAAGATTTAGACACAAACATTTCGTAGAAGACAAAGTGTTTTTTTGTTGTTGTTGTGTTTTTTTGTTTTTTTTGTTTTGTTTTGTTTTGTTTTTTTTTGGGGAGGGGGGGGGGAGAACGAGGGACAATGAGTGCTTTTTACTACAGTGGCAGATAGAACAATAGAAGCATTCCTAACCATAATAAAAACAAACATTCTACCAGGAACAACAATCATTATTATCAGTGATTGCTGGAAAGCGTAATATAATATTCTAGACAAAGAGGGTTTTTGAAAGTTGTAAAGTTAATCATTCCGTAAATTTTGTTGATCAAAACACTGGGGCACACATCAGCACAATGGAATCAACGTGTCGTGAATTAAAAAAAATATCTACCAGTCAGCGGAGCAGCTTAATCTCTCTATGACACTTATTTCATTCAATACTGCTTCAGAAACTCTCTTGATCTAGTCCTCAAAAAAAATTGAACTCATCAAATTAGTGCAAAACCCCTCTATCCGTCATTTCTGAACTAACACCAGGATTTGTTTTAACCAAAAATATGATAGTAATAAAAAATATAAAAAAATAAATAAAATTGATTAATATAAAAACAGTTTCTCTTACCTTTTATATTTATAAATAAATAAATCAAGATTTTATAATTTCAAGGTGTTAATTGCCATATTTATCTGAAGTGTCAGTCTGTTTAGCTATAGAATCAACTGTGTACTACACGTACACTTGAAAATCAAAACATTAAAATAAAAACAATGATTTATTCGAAATATTTTTGCAAATATGGGTCTTTTTAAAAAGAATATTTAGGACATTGGTAATTGAAGTACGTGAATTCCTTTAGACCTTTTTTTTATAAAGTAAGAAAGGATAAATTTGAAGGACAAATACGGATTGTTTCCCCCTTTGAATGTCATTTTTAGGGGAATACCACAAACGCAGGTAATTGTGTATATTTTCATTTTGATTTTATTAGCAGAAAACAGAAAAAAAACAATTAAAGAAACTGTACTTTTAACATTACATTTTAAAATATATTTTCCCTATATAAAAAATGGGCTTGTATACAGCTAAAGTTGTTATACAAAATGATTGGTTATAATGAGGATGATACAATTTTTGAGTGTCAAAAGTACATGTATCACATATTATAATACATATTTTATATCATGCTTTTTCGCTAGAAAAAAACTAAAAACAAAATGATACACTTGTACTCCATTTGACTGTTGTAAACGTGAAACTTAAACCATCATAATCAGAAAGGTGAAATGATTTTCTTTTATATATTGGATTTTGTCAGTAAATAAGCTTGAATTACTTTCTGTTTACACGAACATCTGTTATGTCGAGGAAAAATATGAACACTCATCTCTACATGAAATATTCATCGTAAAATTGCTCTTCTCTAGGGCATTAACCCCTGACACACAGATCTTGAATATCAAAATTTAGCTAGAGGCGCCATGGACATCATTGTCATGCATTTATTAGTTTTAAAATATGTATTGAAGCAGAGTAAAACATTTTACAAAATTGTATACATTTACACTAAATGGCGATTTTGGCCCGTCTTAGGGCCTGAACCTCTGATACAGGGACCATACATTTCACAATTCACGCAGATGACCTCTTGCATATCGTAAACATGGATTTAGTTGGGGTTTTAGCTCACCTGAGCCAAAGGGCCACACTTGGGGGATCAATTTTTACATGGGAATATATAGAGAAAATCTTTAAAAATCTTCTTCTCAAACACTTTTAGGCCAGGAAAGCTCAAACTTGAGTGGAAGCATCCTTAGATACTAGTAGTGTAGATTCAAGTTTGTTCAAATCATGGTCCCCGGTGGTAAGGTGGGGCCACAATTGGGGGATAAATTTTAATACAGGAATATATCAAAAAAAAATCTTTAAAAAAATTCTTTTAAAAGCTATTTGGCCAAGAAAGCTCAACTTTGTGTGTAACCATCCTCAGATAATGTAGATTCAAGTTTGTTAAAATCATGATCCCTGGGGTAAGGCAGGGGCCACAATGGGTGATACATTTTTATATATAGAGAAAATCTTAAAAAATCTTCTTCTCAAAACTTTTAGGCCAGTAAAGCCCAAATTTGAGTGGAAGCATCCCCAGATCGTATAGATTCACGTTTGTCTAAATTATAGTCTAGGGATGAGGCCACAATGGGGGATGAATTTTTACATAGGAATATATAGAGAAAATTTTTAAAAATCTTCTTTTTAAAAATATTTGGCCAGAAAAGCTTAAACTTGTATAGAGGCATCCTCGGGTAGTGTAAATTCAAGTTTTCAAAATCACAGTTCCTAGTGGTAGGGCGGGCCGTGATGGCGGTTTAAATTTTTACAGAGGAATACCGCTATATAGAGAAAATCTTTAAAAAATATTCGGTACAAAACTCAGTACTTAGTGTGAAAGCACAGGTTATGCAGATTTAAGTTTGATGAAACCATGATTCCTTAGAGAAATGTGGGGCCACGAAATGGGGGGGGGGGTTAAATAGGAATAGAGAAAAATCCCCTTACAGGTAAAACAACTAAAGGGCTTGGTATTTACCAAAAAAAGAGGTGGATACAAATTGGCAGATTTTCAATTTTTTTTAGCAAGATCTACTGTACTTAGTTGTCAAGATATTTTGATACTGTAATGCTAATTTGATCAGAATTAAGGCAATTGTTGCTCAAGTGAGCGATGTGGCCCCTCGGCCTCTTGTTTTCTTTAATCATATATTTATGGGAGTAAAGAAGATTTTCTTAGATGTACTACATTTTTACTATTTACCATTATGACCCCCACCCTGTGGCCTGAACCCCTGACCAAGGAGTCATGAGTTTTACAAATAAGGTAAAGAGCATTATCGAGAAAATCTCTATGCATTCAGTTTTTCAAAAATATTTATGGGAGATGATATTTTTTTTTAAATTTAATATATTTTCCCTATATGTCCATGTTTGCCCGGTTCTGTGTTTTCTTATAATTTGTGAAATGTGTTATTTCATACGAACCAACAAATTTCTCGTCTCTCTCAATTTTATTTACAGCAACACAGTTTTGTTGTTATCGCATAAATAACTTTAAAAATTAAAAAGTGTTAAATGATGTAACTGATTGAAATGGAATTTAGGCACAAAACAACGGGGAAAACGAAGCTCCCCCTAAATACCCACAAACTGACACTTCTATTCGTATGATACATTTTCCTGAAATTTAGACATAGAAAATTTGATTACTAAGGAGTACATGTACTCCCAACCCCCATCCCAATTCCCGTTACCAGTAACGAATTTCGATTGTTTTAAGATTTGCGAATATGCTGGGATTTTATTAAAGCTTGTCAAAGCATTTCGGATAAGTCGAGTCACCCCGATTTCAAAAACGATTGTGCAAGTTAATTTCAGTTAGACAGCCGTGTGTGTCTCCTCTGTAGTATAATTCATATAAGGATGTATTATTAATTTGATGAGGTCTAGCTCGTATTTTAACACATCGCGGAATGTCAGGCTTCATAAAAAAGAGGGTTGTCATGGACGCCTGCATATGCTGAGGTGTTTCGTCGAGCCCTTCCGTAAGGGCCCGAGAAGTTCCGATTACGAAAACAAACATTTACCTGATTGGTTAGTAACCCCGCGATAAAAAAAAAACAGGTGGCTATATTCAAGTTTGTTTTTCTGATTTTAAATTGAAAATACCGACTTGTGCAGATCGCATTTTAGTGAAAATGAGTTTTTAAATTTGTTCGGTATCTAAGATAAATGAGTTGGATTTATAATACACAGGTAAGGTTCGTAAAAAACAAATTTTCTTCCTCTTCAAACATTGATCTTGTAACAAGCTGAACATTCTTTTGTGTTTGAAAAATTGGCCTATTCTGGTCATACATTTTTTAAAAGAAAATTCAGCTTGTGAAGTGTAGGTTAACGTGAGTTTTGGACGAATAAACACATAGACGTATCAAACACTGACTTATCCCTGTATGAAGAGATATACACGTCTATCAAGTTATGCTATTTGCATTTTTACTAATGCATTTAAATTATGCGTAACCTTATTTTTCACTCTAGCCTGTATTTGACATTGCTTTTAGTATACCGCTCGTTTCTTATGAGCAAGAATGTCTTATCTCAAACAGGAAGGTTTATAACATTGTTTAGTAGCGCTAACACTGATATCCAAGTTTGCAAGTTTAGACGGATTTTCTTTTATTTTGCAAATGCTATGCAGAAGAGTACTGTTACATACCTGTAAACAACATAATGTTTGTTCAAATCGCATATCAGTTCAATATAATATAAATCTGTTACGTATCTTAAAGTAAAGGATACATTTGATCACGTAAGATTTACATTAAGTTAGATTCTTTTTAGAACAAAGCAACTGGGCGTTGGTCGTTAAGCCCATCACGGTCAAATTTCTTTTCAGCAGCTTATTAGTAATGGGAAGTCGTTAATGTGTGTTTCTCAGGTATCAGTGTTGCCTGGTGACACAGCAAACAGTTTGATTGATATCTAGATGTAATCATTGGCATAAACGATACCAAGTATATTGGCTATAGATATTAGAGTTATTTGGTATAATATAAAACATTTTTTTCAGTACTTAAGTCATCACATTTTTTCCAATTGGTAAGAATGATCTGTTCAAGAAATCAGTTTTTCGGAAACTTGTTAGTATATCTGTCACAGCATTTTCCTATTCCCCCCTATCATCCTACAGAAAAACCCAACAATAGATATGCAACTGGAAAAAAAACCCCATTAAAAATGCATCCGTTTCTGATTTTCTAATTTAAATATGTTTAAATCTTAACTAATATCTCATTTAGATTTACAGAATAAAAACCCACGAACCACCCAAAAACGTATACATTGGATTTTACATTTTTTTCTGAAAATAGAATTTATTATTTATTCATCCTGTTATATGAATGGTAGAGCATGCATTTATTTGTTGTGTACAAACCTGTCTAAAGATGAACAACTGAAACCACGGGAAACAGCTAAAAAAGCAGCTGAATAAATCTTTACAGCCAATAATTCCGATTCTGGCAATACTTTTTTTTTACAAAATTATTGCTAACAAAATATACCTTTTCAATTGTATTTATACGAACATACACTTGGAAAAGGCTTACGTCAAGATCAAATTAAAAATGGCAAATACAACGCTTGGCTAATCTACCGGATGCATTTATCGATTTTTCGGAAAGACGAAAGATAAGAGTTTGTTTCAAAACACTAGTGCAGTTATAAATGATAAGTGCTTTGATGCGAGATAATGTGACCCATAAGATATTTTCTTATGTTTTAATGTAAGTAAAAAAACCAATCATGCGATGTGTATGATTTTTTTTATTTTTGGTTGCAAAGTGAAAATACGTACCGTAATGAAAATCATCTTCTTACATAAAGAACAAGTCTGAACCAATCATTGCGTGGACCCTGGATGTATAAGCGAGGTTAAACCGGATGCTATGGGGACAATTCAGCCTGCGCATGAGCTAGCCTGGTTCCTGTGTGTAATGGGTAGCTCAGGGAACCAGGCTAGCACACGTTTATCTGAATCGGGATCGGGATTCCGTGTTTAAAAAAATGATTGGCATGTGGTATGAACTATCAGTATTATGAAATAAGTTAATGTTATGCCGGAACTACAACATGCATCAACTAGCATAATTTGCAATGTGTTGATGTTTTCCGAATACACATGTAACCTAACTTTACTTTTATAGAAGGCGAGGCTAGAGAACTTCCCGATTAATTTTTTTTAAGCGTTTAAGTATGATTGAATAATTATGTCACGGTATAAAAGTTAAAATTTCCAGAAAAATGCATCAAACTATGAAAATTTTAATTTTCACAAAGCCGTCACTGCATAGTTAACAAAGTAGTGCGGATCGTAATGTGTGCGCCAATAGTAGAATTCACCGAATGCCTGATTCTATACATGCAAACTTCATTCATAGATAGATCATAATTATTTTAGAAGTATTAAATTCCGAGATAAAAAGACAGGGCTATACAAACATTTATACGAAATACAACGTACAACTTAAGTGTTTAAGAGGAGATGGCTAGAGTCAGTGGAAGCTCTGAAAATCTTAGGGTTTTGACGTTTTCGTTGGAAACACATGCTAATGGTCCACGTATTGTAGTCTTGTTTTAAAGGACAGCAACTTGTTACTGGTATTTGCGTTTTAAGCAAAAAAAAAATAGACTTCTTTAATTGAGTGTAATAAGTATTTCATTTCTTAGTAACACAGTTTATCAATATAATGACAATGAATGTATCTGATTAGACACGCTGTTGATGAAGAATTTTTGTTTTCATTTTCCTATTTTTCATCAATATAGGAGACTAAAATCTATCCACGGGTTGACCTCTGAAGACAGCGCGCCCCGAAGAGTTAAAAAAGACGCTAGAAACATCGATTATACCCTTCATGATGTCAGGTTCCTGTTTTCCATTTACCATGTTTATCCAGGTGTTTCTAGTTATACATAGCTTTATGGCAATAGATATGTATCGCCAGAAAAGATTTTCAAAGGTAATATTTTTAAAAATATTTTTATTACTATCATCGAATGCTTAAGCTTACTTTCAATTGGCAAAGCACACTATGATAAATGCTTTTTAGTGTACCAAGTCAATTGAATAGAAAAAAAGGCAATACTATAACGTATATGAACAATTGAATCTGTAACCGTAATGTGTTTTGATAATACATTGTTTGGTATTCATTGCATTATGTTTTAAGCCAAAATATATCATAGTTTATCAATTGTCACAGGAAGAGGTATGCCATGAAGCTAACGCCACTCTTGTTACAGTCCAGAGTTGTCCAGAAAATGATATCATTTACCAAGAGAGATCGAAAGGAAAGATGTGTGAATCATATCCAAAATGTCTTGGAGAACCATTAGTGTATCATTGTGTTAGATCAAAAGAAAGCCTTGTAGAAGTCTGCGCTCCGAACGGTCCAATAGTAGGTCTGTATGTCTGTCTCTCTATCTCTCTATCTCTCTATCTATCTATCAATCTATCTATCTATCCATCTATCTATCATCTTTTTTTCTCAAACAAATTTTTACGCAATTTCTGATTTTTTGTTGATTGTAACGAAATATAGTTCTCTTATGTAAAGAAACAAACACAAACAAAAAGCACATCGATTTTATTTAATCCTTTTTTCCCTTAGATGTAGTAATTTTATCTCAAAACTATTTTTAATTTTCATATTCATATATCCATATATATAATATATTGTTATACATTAAACATGTACCTTTAATATTAATTAAATTGCAGAAAAACGTTTATGTTCATCCTTTTTTTCAGAACTACTATATGCCTTTTTATTAATTAAGAAAAAATGTTTGCGATTAGAAAGGCAATGCCTTGATAATGATAGAAATGAATCAATCTTTCTAGGAAATTCGTGAGAAATAATGTTTATTAATTGTTTGTATAAGAATTTTGCATCTGTAACTATGTTGCAGATGGTTAACCACTGTTCGTTTTTAAAATAATGATTTTTTAAATATGTCTCTCATGGTTTACTTACCATTGCCCATCAGAGGGAATGGAATAAAGGTTTTATATATACATGTACATGTACTTACAATACCAAGGTATAACTATTTAAGAAAAGCTATAACTTATCAGACATCCGCCCATTTCTGTTTACTCGATATTAGATATCTACATCACGTTATAGATTGATGTTTAAATACAGAGTTCTTGGCTTGAAAATAAATAATTAAATTTTGATTGCTTTACTAGATCAAATTCAGCAGTATAATCTACAGTATATCGCATAGGGATAAGTTTTACCAATAAATCAAAAAACACATCCTTAACGTAATTCAGAATTGGCGCTAAATATATTTGGCGTCTATAGTTTCTCTATATTTTCTTATACCCCAGCAATATTATTCACATACTTTCAATGCAATATAAACTGACCTGTCATGATGAACTCTCTTGCGTAGTGGTCCGACTAAAAAAATAAATGAACACAAAGGAATAAAGACTTGATTTATGCTGATAAAATTATTTAAGTAGTTACTCGACCTTTATTACAGGTAGCTGCTGCGCTGTGTTTGACAGAGGGGTAGGACGAGTAGTAGAAGATTACAGCAGTACATGCACAGAATGCCCGTTTAAGTATCAGTCAGTCGATTGCCGTAATTGTAAGTCGTTTAATTAGAATCTTATTTTGATTGGTTCTCTTAGGTAGAGTTGAAATGATTTTGAATATTGTATGGTACATGAATATCTGAATTTTTTCGTAGATTCTTCGTGTCTTGATACAAAGAGTAAACATTATTCAAAAAAATTGAACAAATCAATCAACCAGACAACACCAACATATAGTACTAGTCCCTATGTTGATGCAGTTAGTAGCCAGAATCTCGAGTATCGCACAGAAACTACAAGGTATAACATAATATGAATTTACTTACTTTCAATGAGATCAGTTTACAAGTACATTTATCTAGTTGTAACGTGCATTATGTAGGCTCGAAATTCAATTTTTGACTTGATCACTTTTTAAACAGAAATCAGAGAAAGTCACTAAATCACTAAATCGTTTGAAAGATATTTATTCTGAATTATCCGTCGTTAACAGTTTAAAGGTGATCAGTTATCTTACAACCACAAACTATATAAAAATTTACATTAAAAAGGCTATAAATGAACCTAAGTACATTGATTTGGTAACATATTAATTTGTTTTTCTTTTGTAGCCAAAAAATGCCAATAATAATTCTAGCAACAGCACTACCAGCAGCGATTATGTTAGGTTGCATTATCATCATCATCATTCGTTACAGAAGTCGAATTAAAGGTAAATACTTGATTGCAGATGATTACTTATGAACTTTATATTTTGTAGCTCTATACAGTAGAGTCTTTAGAGTACACGCTGGGTGTTAATTCAGTGATGACCTGTCGTAGATCAATGAGCGATCTGTATAGATGGGAGGCCTCAGTGTTTTGGCCATCTTGCATGTACTGGTCATTTTTAAACTAATAATGTTCCAACTACATTGGTTTGAATTTAATGAATATATTTGTTTAATATTTGTAAAAGTGGTCATATATATATATATATATATATATATATATATATATATATATATATATATATATATACACACACTGTGTATCATTTAAATTCATGGGGGTAAATTTTCGTTGATTGTTTAAATTTTACAGGTTCGTTGGGGCGTAATTTCGTGTTTTATCGTACACATGAAAACAGAAATATGACTTTATAATCATTATTTAGTAATTCGTGGAGGATGAAAATTCATGGATGAAAAGTACCTACGAATTCCATGAAAATTGAGCCACCACGAAACTAATGATTCCACAGTGTGTGTATATATATATATATATATATATATATATATATATATATATATATATATATATATATATATATATATATATATATATATATATCGCATAGCCCCCTAACTCTGTGACTACCCCAACTCCGTCACTTTCGGGAAACTCCTCGCCGTTTGAAATCAAGTGCCATTATGACGTCATTTCAACAATCTTTAATCAAATGTCAAAATTTGCAACGGTTAAATTTGAGAATGTGTCAAAAAATAACAGAATTAAACCTTGTTCATTTTATGCACCATTAATTGTGTGAAATCAGCTAAAACCTTTTCACGGGTGAATGAGTGTCCGTGGTTTTGTAATAAACATCTGTTGAAATTTTTGATTGGTTTTTTAAAACCATAACATCCAGAAATGAAATAAAACAGTCACTGAATTCCATGGTGAATTGAATATTTGGATTTAAAGTGTTAAAAAACCAATCAAAAAATTCAACAGATGTTTATTACAAAACCACGGACACTCATCAGTATCTAAATTTTAAATCCTGTCACCCTACGCACACCAAAAGAAATATCCCGTACTATTCATCAAGAAGAATTCGCACTATTGTTAGTGAAGAAAAAACCAAAGATCAAAGATGGATGGAATTAAAAATGTATCTAAGTGCTCAAAATTATCCAGAAAAACTAACAGATTCGGCCATAGAAGAAGCAAAGAAAATACCACAGAATATACTCAGAACAACCAAAAAAAAAAAGGAAAAAGATCCATTAATTCCATTTGTTACAACCTACAACCCAAACATTTTAATATATTTCAAGAAGCAAAAAATAATTTTTCTATCATTGAGCGGGATCAAGAACTTCAACAACTAATTAAAAAATCTGACCTACTCCATAGCCAAAGACAACCACCAAATCTGAAGAAAATATTAACAAGAGCTAAATTTCATTCAACACCAGAAAAATATGTTGTTTCCAAATGCGGAGATTCAAGGTGCGGCACGTGTCCTTATCTAAAGACAGGAGATTCGATTTCTTTTAAATGTGGCAAGACTTTTTATGTTAATGAAAATATGTCGTGCAAATCCAAAAATCTGCTTTACTGTATTACATGTAACCACTGTGGCGAAGATTACATCGGCCAAACCGAAACACAACTTACCGCCCGCATGCGCGTCCATCGCCAGCAGATCAATGATCCCAGTACCAGAAACACCCCATGCAGTGAACATTTTGACAGATGTACTAAGGGAGATTATGAAGTATTCCCATTTTATAAACTTAAAACCGATTCAACCGCCATGAGACTTGTGAAAGAGAACTATTTTATTAAATTATTTTCCCCAAAACTCGACAAACATTCAATATTTGTATATATAATCATCTTTATACTAACCAGTCTTTGTATTTGTAAATTTATTGATGTCGTTATGATCATATTTTGTCTAATTCAGTTTCCCGAACTTTTTATATTGTATTATGACGTCATGGATCTATTCCTTCCCTGAAAAGACTCTCGTTACATCATTACGTCATAGTAAACGTTTCTAAAGAAAACAATTTCATAACTTATGTACATTCACCTGAAGAAGGATGTAAATCCAGAAAGCGCTAGTGAAAAGAAACTTTGGAACTGTTCATTTTCTTTTTCTTTTTTGATTATTTATACTGTGTGATATCACCTTTTACTCATTTTGGATTATATATATATATATATATATATATATATATATATATATATATATATATATATATATATATATATATATATTTTACTAAAACCCTACTGCGAAAAAGTTCCCAGTTTTATTAAGGATGATGTGAATTTTATAAACCAATTGCCTGATAGTGTTCAACATACCGCAAAACTTGTGTCATTTGACGTGGTCAGTTTATATTCTAATATACCAACAGAGCTTGGAATAAAAGCGGTGAGCCATTGGATCAACAAGCATCCTGAAATTCTACAAGATCGCTTTACAAAAGAATTTATACTCGAAGGATTACATATAATACTTCAAAACAACACCTTTGCATTCGGAAAAAATCATTATTTACAAGTGAAAGGTACAGCAATGGGGACAAAGGTGGCACCAACATACGCCACTCTTACTCTTGGATACCTTGAAGAAAAGCTACACGAACAAATACTTTCACTCTGGGGAGAAGAAGAAGCCAGATCTATGAAATCTAGTTGGAAACGATTTTTAGACGATTGCTTTATTTTATGGAATAATAGTGACGAAAATTTAAAGATATTTCATCAACTTGTGAACAACCTTGATCCCAACATCAAATTTACTTTAGAAAGTAGTGACACCAAATTACCATTTTGGGACGTTCTGGTTATAAAGAAGAATTCAAAACTTTTTACTGATATATACTACAAAACAACTGACACACATCAATATCTTCATTTTAATTCGTGTCACCCTCATCATACAAAAACTGCTATTCCATATAATTTAGCTCGACGTATTCGTACCATTGTGAGCGATGAAGACACCCAAGACATACGCCTCAGGGAACTCAAACATTACCTCACTAACCAAGGTTATCCCGAAGGTCTCATTGACGACGGAATTCGTAAAGCCAGGAAGTATGATAGATCGGAATTATTAGCCATTAAACATCCGGAAAAAACCATTGATATTATTCCATTTGTACATACTTTTAATCCAAGAAATATGAACATTACGCCAATAATTCGTCAGTTTAATAATATCCTCATCAACGACCAATCCACGAAAGAAATTTACAAAGATGTGAACTTCATTAACAGCAGACGTCAGCCTAAAAATCTAAAACGAATATTGTGCACTTCCCATTTTGATACTAAACTCACAGTTACTAAGTGTAGAAACCCACGATGCGGGACCTGTGACCATATAACAGAGGGATCTAAGTACGACTTCAGCGGAAAAGAATTCATCGTAAAGACGGACATGTCATGTGACACTAAGAATGTATTATATGTTATAACATGTCCAGGCTGCAACGAGTACTATATTGGGGAAACAAGCAATCCACTTCGGGCCCGTGTGCGTGTACATAAACAACACATAAACACCCCGGGATATCGACAGATACCGTTAAGTGAGCATTTGGACACTTGCGGCAATAAACAGTTTAGAATATTTCCATTTTACAAACTGTTGAGTGACAGTAATGTGCAAAGAAGAGAACAAGAAAAACATTTCATCCGTATTTTTAAACCCAAATTGAACTGTTTGTAATAATAATGTATTGAATTTTATGTTATCTACTATGTTGCAAATTATATTTTTTCCGCTAAATCTAGCTTTGACGTCATAAAAGACATTGCCGTTCAACGTTCAAGTTTTTTGACGTCACGTTACTATGTTACCATTATATAGCTTCTGAAGATTTTAAAATGAAAGCGCTTAAGCTATATTGAACGTTTTTCGTGTTTTCTTATTTAATTTTTATCTATATATATATATATATATATATATATATATATATATATATATATATATATATATATATATATATATAACTGTTCATTTTCTTTTTCTTTTTTAAAACTTTGGAACTGTTCATTTTCTTTTTCTTTTTTGAAACTTTGGAACTGTTCATTTTCTTTTTCTTTTTTGAAACTTTGGAACTGTTCATTTTCTTTTTCTTTTTTGATTATTTATACTGTGTGATATCACCTTTCACTCATTTTGGATTATATATATATATATATATATATATATATAGTTCCCGATGCAACAAAAAATAAATCGGCACGGTTTTGAAAATTTAAAAATAATAAATATCCAGAATAAAATCACAAAATGATCCTATTTACTGTAAACGTTTTCGGCATTACTGGCTCTTCAGGCAGTTATGTACAAATGACTAATATGTAACGAAGTAACGTCAATAAGCAAAAGTTCATTGTGACGTCATGATAACGTTACATTAGCGGAAAGTTAGAGTCACAGAGCAAAAAGGCGCCAAAATAACAATATGAATATTACAAATGATTCAATTATATCACATGCATATAATAAATTTTTCACTGAATGCGATTAAGTTTTGGTTTAAATGATTTAATAAAGTTGTCTTCCTTGGCTAAGCGCAGTATTTCATTTTCATTTGGAAGTTTATAAAATGGGAATAATTTGAATTTTCCCTTGGCTGCATTCAGCAAAATGTTCACAACATGGAGAATTACGAACACTCGGGCCTTTAATCTGTTGCTTGTGGACACGAACACGCGCGTTTAGTTTCCCTGTTTGTCCAATATAAAATTCTTTGCATGTTGGGCAAATTGCACAATAGATAACATTTTCCGATTTACAGTTCATCGACGAATTTCCATCCCAGATTTTAGTAGAATTGTATTCCCCTCTTCTATGTAGGCACATGTACCACATCTCTGGTCGCCGCATTTTTCACGGATGGAACTTTCTCCCGCATTATAAATCGGGCCTTGGTCAATATGTGTTTAAGATTTGGTGCCTTTGTCGGCTACTGATTATGTCCTCGGATTGTAATAATTTCTTCATATTTTCTGACTGTTTTAAAAAAGGGGAAAGTCGTTTTGCGACTGTTAGAATATTTCTGTTCCTTGGATTGTGGGTCACAACAAAAGCAAGTTTCCCGTCGTTGTTCCGAGTATTAGAAGACCGGCGAGGATTACGTAGAACATGTAATGGAATTTGTGTCGCTCTTTTTATTCCAGCGTTGATTAAATTTTTCGGGTATCTTTTCGTTGGAGAAATATTTTTAGTTCTTCCAGACGTTAAGATCGTAAGGTTTTGTCTGTGATAATTGTACAAATTCTCCGTGCTAAGTTAAACGGAGTATTGCGTTTTGTGTGGGAAGGGTGGCATGATCTAAAATCCAGATATTGGTGTGTGTCCGTTGGCTTACAGTATAAATCCGTTGTTATACATGACCCATTTTTTATAATACGTAGATCTAAAAATGGAAGTTCCTTGTCACTCTTCTCCATCGTTAATTGTATGGATTCATTTAAAGTATTTAGTAATGAATGAAATTTCTCTAAGTCGTCTTCCCCTTTAGTCCAGAAATGAAACAGTCGTCAAGTTATCGTTTCCAATTGGATCTTATATAGGTACTAAGTTCGGCATCAAACACTTCTGATGTTCTTTCAAAACTTGCATTCTCTAAATACCCCATTACTTACGTAGCATATGTGGGCGCAACTTTATTCACCACAGCGGTACCTTTTGTTTGTAAATAGAATTCCTCGTCAAAATGAAAGTGGTTATTTTCCAGAACTAATTTTAGTCCTTCAAGTATGAATTCTTTTGAGAACCGGGCATTTAGAATATTCGGATGTCTGTCTATCCAGTAATTTATGGCCTCTAGTCCTAATGTATGTGGGATGTTAGTATAAAGACTAATAACATCGAAGCTAACGAGAATTGTTTTAGGATCAACACTTCCAGGAATAAAGTTCAGAAAATCCATATTGTCTCTGACATAACTAGGTAATAATTCGCAAAGAGGTTTCAGTATAATGTCCAGTAAGTTACTTAGTCTTTGTGTGCTTGATGCTGGTCCAGCGACGATAGGACGAATTTTCAAGTCAGTTGGTTGAGATATTTTGATATATATATCAGCACAATTTTTTTTACTGCGTCTTGGATTTCCTTAGATTTATGAATTTCGGGTAATCCATAGAAGTTGCTGGATTTTACCTCAAAGTTTGTCAAGTAATCAATTTCATTTTTAGTCAGGTTTTCGGCATGTTTTCAAATGAGCTTCTCCACTCTCAGCATTGTGTGTCGATCCTCGTTTGTTGATAATTTACGATAAAAACTTGAATTTGTTTAATCGTTCAACACCATTTCTCTATAATGGAGTTTATCCATAACAACCACAGCGCCTCCTTTGTCGGCTTCTTTTATAATTATTGTTGAATCCCGTTGTAAGTTGTTGATAGTATGTTGTTGAGATACGGGTAAATTATTATTTATTTTTATTTCTCCATTGTTTGAGATTTAAGGCACTTAAAAAAAATTGTTGTGCCGTGTCAAAAAATATCCATCATGTCCAGAATTGCAATTACTTCGTTAAATGCATGGATACTATCAGTGATTTTTTCTTTATTTCTTTTTAATTTTAAATTTTGAAGGATAGATAATGGTTTTTTTATGATTTAAAAAATACTGTGTTGCTGAGTTTAGGAAAACCTTAAGTTTACAGTTACATGTACTTTTTTGCATGATAATATATGTATAATTGCATAATGAAATATTGTTTTAAACTAACCAGTGACACTGTTAACTTCAAATATTGGTTCCCTTTTTATTGATATCATTAAAAGCAATATAAACGACATATTGAAATATTCAGAACGGTAAAAATCAAGACTACTAAGTATATCTGATTAAGACATTATACAAGAAAACAATATATGAAAGGCATAGAAAAATTTAAAATAAAAACCACATACGATTATTTTAGGTTTCTCTCTTAGCTTCACCCAAGCGATGTGTAAAACAACTTGCCTCGTTCATATATATATATATATATATATATATATATATATATATATATATATATATATATGTATATATATATATATATATATATATAATTATATATATATAATAAAAAACTTTTAAAACACTGTTTATATATATATATAGTAATTTAAAATTATTAATTAAGACATGTATATTTATACGAGCTTAGATAATCATATATAGCGTAAGTAAATTGTTCGTATGAACTTTATTTTTACTATTTTGCAGGTTCAAAGGAATGTTCCCCGAAAGAAAAGGAATACTTAAAAGGACAAAATAATGAACCACTCATTGTAAACGGAAATTTAAATTCTGATCCTACGTGATTTACTATTGGCAGCACAACAGCTACAAATTAAGCAACCATTTCTTGAAGGATTCTATATAATCAATACTTACATATCATTACGTCGTTTTCCGAGTTTACATCACACTGGTAGGTTTTACAGTCATGTTGGTTCTTACAAGTGCGCACGAACTAACAAATCCCAAACCTGGTAACTTTATGATATCTCTAAATATGGAGTAATTGACTTAGAAAATGAGAATTGGTTAAGACACACTTAAAACATTAAACTCAATAATGGCAATTTTAAAATTAATAATAAACCCCTTTAAATATGTTTTAACAAGATGTAACATTAATTCAACCTACTTATTATCTATGGATTTTTGATGACAAAATACCAGATCGTTTGAGAGAAAATAAGTGACTTTATTTTCTTTTAAAAAATTACGATATTTGAGATGATTTATGAATTAAACTGAGCAAAACATTTTAATCTCTTTTGTAACATTTACTGTTATTCAGTTTTCGTGGATATCAAGCTTAATCATGTAAATGAGCAAAATCGTAACGAAACGTCACAGAAAATCTATAATCAGTACTTCTAAGAGGAACAAACTATCATAATTAGAATATGAATGTCGTTTCTCACTGACATGATGCTGATCGGAAGTACAATCGTAAGCACTTGCCGTTCTTTCAGTGCACCAAACTTTTATACTGCGTAAATTATAACGACATTGCATTTGTGTACAATTCAGAGTCAAAAAGTTAAACCCCAATGTAGAAACATTTAATCATACAGTATCAAACAGTATTATGAAGTTTCGTTAGTCGTCAGAATCCTCACCTTTACTGGAATAGTTTTATCATTAACAAACCAGGCTAGGTATATATATATATATATATATATATATATATATATATATATATATATATATATATATATATATATATATATAAACTATGTCTTCATAAAATTTTAGTAGAAAAGAACGACAAAATGTTCACAAAAAGCCCAAAATAACATAATTTGTTTTGCATTTATTGATAAGCTTTTACATGTATATGCGTGATCATTACCCAGTAATTAAAAGTCTTTTGAAAAACAAATGCATTGTTATTCTTTCTTAATCGTCTTGTGTAAAAAAGTGATATTTTCAGATAAAAAAGTAAACTTTTATTTTACTTAATTCTAAAAGTCACTTAGCCAGAGAAAAAAAAAAAACATACTGAAAGAGAGAATAATTTTAAAAAAAAAGACTAAAGTAAAATATTTCTGTTTTTGTCATTGTACAATTTACAAGAAAACTAACATATTACCAAAATATATATATTGAACAAGAGAAAAGCTGTCAATGTGATAGACAACCAGGTATTTCATTCAATGAGCAAAATCCATAATCTATTTGTCAACCCCGAATGGATAACCACTACCTATCCAGAAAAATGGGGTACTCTATCTGCAATATTTTGCCAAAAGATAACTATTTTACCAGCTGGTATCTTTGTCATAAATAATCAAAAATCAAAATTCAAGTAATATGCACATTAACTTTCTGATATTTACAATTGATCTGCAAAACAACAAATTCCTATCTTGAAAATTATTAGAGAAGTTATATGTTCAATAGGGTAACCCTCTTGGCAGCCGCCTGCCCACCAACCTGCCCGCCATTTTCACTATTTTAAAAATCTGATTTTTCTTTTGGAATCTTTTTTTAACAAACACATTAGAAACTATTATGGATGCAACAGCTTCTGCAGGTAACCGCATTTTTAATCGACTTTTACATTATGTTATAGTATTTTTTTTATTTTTAAATCCTGAGAATGCCAACGTCAATAGCAATTCCTTATATAGCATAAATCATATTTCAAATAGCTGAATTCATCATCATACAGAACACAATGCTAAGAAATGTTTCCAAAATAAATTTTTAAAAAAATAGCCAGATACTGTTGATAGTTGCAAAAGTATCTGGCTATTTTTTTTTAATTTTAAAGTATACTTATAACGATCTATAAGGATTTATTTATTGCATTTAAGCATTTGAACCCATTGAATTTATCTTTATTTAACAGATATAATGATGAGCAGAAGCAATGCCTGTATTATCTATGTAGAAGAATTCGTGCAATTCAACGTGCTTTTAGATTGATGCAATAAAATATAATTTATAGTCCTGAAACAAGCTAAACAACGCTAGAGTAAAAAATAATCTTCTTCACCGTGATTTTAGTTACATGTAATTTTTTCAACAACAACAACTGATACATACGCTACAATAATCACACCAACAATGAAAGAAACAATCAGGAGGATCATGTGTAATGTATTGTCTGCTGCATCTATTGAAACAGTTGATACACTTTGTGGGTTATTGGAATCGGCATCAGTGTCGTAGATATCAAAATTGGTGGCATCGGATACTTTAGATGTGACACTTGAAATGGTGCCATCTTTTATTCCTGCAGATAATATGAAACATTAGAAATGTATAACCTAGCTTGTCTATCACTAGTACTATAAATACAACAGTGTTAAATATGCCTTTGTTTCAAATCCCGACTCGTAAGAACTATATAAACAAGAGGCCCATGTGTAACATCGCTCACATGAGCAGCAAAAGGAATAACTTTAAATAAATCAACACTACATTAACAAATTTATAAATCTCTTGACAGTCTAGTACAACATATCTTGAAAAAAATCGAATTTTCTCCCCACACTATTCATGTTTAATACCAAACACCTTATTTGTGAGGATATATTTCTCTATTAATGTAGTGTTCCCGAAATATCTTTTCCGAATTTGTTGGTTTTATTTTAAGCATGCCGCAAGCATATGTTTTTCTTCACCAGTGTAAACCATGTGGGTTACAAAACTCGGGGATTTTGTATTAGATAGGTTATCAATGAAGTAAATTTTGTAATTTGTTTTGTAACAACATTGGTCAGGATGTTTATTAATGCGTACTTCTCATAACTTTTAACATGCAATTATGCAGAACAATTCTCTTATTTTTGTCCAAGTGCACTTTGGCGGGCTAATGTTTGCATGTCGATAGAAACAAAATAATTTTACGTTAATATCATTTGATGAGTAATTGCATGTATAAAAAAAATACTCAAGAGTGTATACCTAGGTTTCTAATCAGAGTTTGTTGAGAATTAAATTCTTAAACCTGTATGCTTTTAAACATTCACCATAACATTTTTGGGTTTTCAAATTAGGAAACCAATTCTAGTCATTTGGTGTAGTGTATATACCGGTATGCATGGTATCCATGGTTTTCTTATGTTGTTGTTTATTTTGTTTACTTGTAGTTTTTCACCCTATCTTGGGGTTTGGCGTCAATAACTCCTACAACAATGCACATTCATATTTAGAATTTCCTTTATCCATTGTAGACACACAATTGTCAGGAAATCATGATTAGAACAAACGAGAGTCTGCACATTCACTGCATCGTTTTAGCTTTTCTGGCTAAATAGTTTTTTTTTAAAAAGATTTTTCTCTATATACTCCTTTTTAAAGCGCTAAGCATAGCTGCAGCGCTTTTTTGTCGCCAGATTTCTGATCCTACTTCCACTTTCGATTTCGCATTTCCGAAATACCGCCACCTATCGGCGGATGCTAGAGAAGTCGTACCCTGGAGAAGTCGTACTCGGGAGAACTCATAACTATGCATAAGAAAAAACATATCTCCAAGTTATCCTACATGCAGATACATTTGTTCTATCAGTATTAAATTGGGAATAAATTTATTTAATGAATATTATTATTATATATCGGATATGGGTGCTCCAAAAGATATCACATTCATGATGATTTCTTTCCAGTTAGAATTTTTTGGGAAAAAATGGGTGTATATGCATTTGATTGTGTATTAGGTGTTAAGCAATAATTGGAATAACTTAGCAAAAACACATGTGCGTCCATCAAGGCGTGAGAGTTTGTTACGTCGAAGTTACACGTGTGCTTGAAAAGCACAAG
The DNA here is from genome assembly GCA_015776775.1 of Magallana hongkongensis. Classification (NCBI taxonomy): domain Eukaryota; kingdom Metazoa; phylum Mollusca; class Bivalvia; order Ostreida; family Ostreidae; genus Magallana; species Magallana hongkongensis. The sequence goes on from CM027466.1 coordinate 45,719,818, forward strand.
ACCATAAGTCAAGAACTTTTCATTCACCCTCCCCTAAAAAAGACAACATGCATAAAAAATTCAAATGATCTTGCATTATTACAAAACTTTGATAGTCAGACACCTTACACGTGCTCTTTCATTACATTAAAGGTTATCCCTTGTCGCAAGTGGAAATGACCCAAATTCGAAGAAAAAATCGGAAATTATATTTCCTCAGCCCTGTTTTGACGTGACCTAAGATAAAAATCTGTTGTGACATTTGGATCGGCGTCCATGACAACACCCTTTAAATTAAACTTGTTGAAACACGCTACTTTTTACGTATGATAAGATGTGAGCTAGAGACTTAATGCAATTTATTGATATACCCTAAAATATACCGCAGAAGGAACTGTCTATGATTCAACACTTTCTTTCCAGCTTAGCGCTTTCCAGTACTTTCAGTACTTTGATTTTTTAAATTCGACACCCCATTTTTCTGGCGGCTTAACCATTATCTCGGGGATCATGATTTAAACAAACTTGAATCCATACTACTTAAAAATGCCTCCACACAAGTAGCAGCTTCTCTTGCCACCTGGATTAAGAAGATTTTTAAAGATTTTTCTCTATATAATTCGATACAAAATTCCAAGCTTTCATTGTGATTGTGATTTTATTTCATCCATCAATTTCTTTTTAATAATAAAAACTTTTTTTACACCATTCCTTGAAATGCCCACGTATCAAGAAAAAAAATATAATACACAGAAAACAAATAAAAACATAACTATTTTTTTAGCAAACCAGTAGGTTAACTCTCCATTTTTTCATTACTGAACTGAAATGGTTAAACTAGAAAAATAGCATAAAAAAAGAATATCGTCGACGGTTGGAACCCCATTACGCAAAACCATTGTTTTCGTTAACTGTATTTAACATCATATTTTACAAAACATAATAGTTAAGAGAAACCATATGTGCTTTGAAAAGTATATGTAACAAAACATGTTTCCAATGGGCGGTTTATGTTTATATACTGTGGTTTTATCAATATTCGTTGAATACCACTTTGCGTGGATTTCGTTGTTTAGTTGATCCTCGAAATTAAATGTTCATCGAGGTGCAATTTCTGTTTACATTTTGTATTGATAGGGTCATTGGCCACGAATTTACCTATTCTTGAAACAGTGATTTTCACTTCATCCACGAAAAGTGATACCCTTCAATATTAATGAAACCACAGTATGTATTAAACGTAAGTAAACGCAGGGTTCGATACAGCTGTTGTGTATGTTAACATCAAGTAAATAGAAATATAAAGCCTACAATAAGGTACCTCTTTCATGATGACATGTGCTGATAACGGACATTGTTGAAAATCAAAAGTCCAAAGAAAAAATACAAAACAGGAGCAGAATAAACACAGACTTAACAAAAATTAGAGGGAGGATCAGGCGCCGTGGAGGAGAAACCATCCTCTGCCAAACGATCGCAACCACCGTGAGCTCTTTGGTGTAATCGGGAAAAACATAAAGTGTAATCTGTTTATAATAACAAGAGGCCCATGGGGCCATATCGCTCACCTGAGCAACAATGGCTTTATATGGGTGTTCAAAGGATATTGTGTCATATGGCCCCTTGGTAGAAAAATAAAAAAAAGAATACCACAAAATAAACTGTATCCAAATTTTACACTTATTTTCCTACACTTAATCTATGACAGTATACCCTTATGAAATACCATTTTTACAAAAATAAGATCCTATGCAAGATATAAAACTAAATTTGGTAGGGGTACACTGTTAACTTCCAATTCCCTTTTTTTAGTTCTGCCCCCTCACTTTATAAAACGATCAAATTATAAATGAGAATATGCGCATAGGTACATATTCATCTTCAACTACATTGTACTAGCTAGTTTTTGTATTTTATTTAAAAAAATTCCTATACGTAAAAGAGGAAAATTGCACTTCAAGGTGTTCAAATTAAAAACACTCAAAAATTTAATTGGTCTTCCACATTATAAACAATTGATTACCGGGTGTGAACTCGTACTACGTTTTATAACCTTACTCACTTGATCGATGAATACACTCGAATAAAAAATGTCATGTGATATGTTAAAGAGCTTTTCGGAACTGAGTGGAGGGGGAGCCCCCCCCCCCCCCCCCCGCATTTTTTTTTTCGAAGTTAGACATAACCGTACTCAAAATCTTTTTTTTTTGCTTGTCAAAATTTCTGATAAAGTCTAAACCCCCCCCCCCCCCCCACACACACCTCCTAATGGGTCTCAGACTTCGATGTATTGACAGGCATATCGCTCTATATTACTTAGACCCACACTTTTTTTTTAATCTTTATTCAAAATCAACGTTAACAAATGGCTACAAATAAAGATGATTTTCCTGTGTATTTTTTATAAGAATAGCGATAATAGATTTATCCCCGTTACAGGAATGTTTTAAACTGTTTTAAAGAGCTTGTTTTAAATTAATTGTGTCTGAAAAACCAACAAAGTTGTCGAGATTCATCGTATTAGGAGGGGACCCCAAAATGTTGTTACAGAATATCATCCTTTTAAATTTTCTGCACAGGTATTTAATGTTTAGTGAGACATTTCTAGTGATAAAACCAAATTTAAGCGTCAATCGTTGAATTATAAGCAAGATACAGCATTCACAATTCTGCTTGGTTTGAGTAAATTTTTTGTTCATAAGAGTTAATTACATTAAACTTAAGATTTTTAAACTTGGTATTTCCTGTTCAGAATGAACAAAAACATGGCCTCAGTTCTGTGAGCAAAGATCTGTATCTTGCTTATAATTCGAAACTTGACACAGCTGAATATGGTTAGTAAAGAGAAAATTGTAAACAATTAAAACAGAATAAACATGCACTAAAACAAAGACAGAGCACAATTTATTTTTCATAATATACATATACCTATATATTTCTAGCAGCAAAAATAGTCTCCGTTTGGACTGAAAATGCAGAGCATATTAACAAAACACTTTGCATTATAATCAACCATAACGTAAAGATCGTACCGAATTACCAATAAAATGTATAGTATTTATAATATATGTTGTTAGTGCATCAGATTATGCTAATTTTGCGCAGGTAAAATATTAACTGTCTGATTTAGCGAAGTCTATAATTGATTTGATACGTAAGAATTCCTAAATACAGGCAATATTTCCTCTCAAGTTAAAGCATAAACGAAATTCAAAACAACGTAAAACCAAGGTCATGAGTGCAAATGTCAACGCATTAAAAGATTGAACCTCAATTCATTTTACAAAATCGGCACAGATATATTTAGAATGTGTTAAGTATCCCTTTGCATGTAAACTGTTGCACAACAAGCAAAATCATCTTTGTCAGTTTCACCCGTTTGTCATGGATCAACATTCAAATTGGCTGCCTTATACAATGAACTTTCGTTTTCGATATGGAATACCGAACTCGAAGTCATAAACTTATTGACAGTGATTATCTCTTTATTTTTATTTTCGTTATTTACTCAAATTTTAACAGTGTTCGCCGATAATTTTTGCAATTTATATTTTTATTTCCATAAGGATTATTTATGCAAAATTATGTTGAATTTGACTCAGTAGTTATTGAGAAGAAGATTTTTTAAAATGCACCCCCCCCCCCTATTTTTCTACAGTTTCGAGGTTTTCTCTATTTTGAATAAAGATCGGTCTTTCATTTCTGCAATTTAAAATCACCTTTCTATAAGAATGGTTTGTGCCAAATTTGGTTGAAATTGGCCAAGTGGTTTTAGAGAAGAAGTTTAAAATATGAAAAGTTTACAGACGGACGGACAGACGGACAAACGGACAAAAGGTGATCAGAAAAGCTCACTTGAGCTTTCAGCTCAGGTGAGCTAAAAAAACAATGCCTGTTAAAAAAAATGATAAGGAAAAAGTTTAAAACTAGATGCTGTCATTAGACAGTAATACCCGCACCAAGTGTTTTCCCCTAAATAACACTGTTTTGCACCAGTTTAATTAAAAACGAATGCCACATCCAAGCTCCGGTAATACATTTAAAAATTATAATTTTCATAACTGAAGGATGAGATCCCTTCCCATATGATAATACACATGAGCAGCACTTTATGTGCATTTTGGGGTTGAGCTATTTGCAGTGAATTTTCAGTTAATCAATAATCTTAACATTTCATGTCATAGAAAGTATAATGGTCAAAATAATTATTACAAACAAAATTAAATTATGCACCCTTCCCGTGGCTGTTGCCGGTTTTAGATTTGCTTCTGTGTGCCTACATGTACATCATCGTGTCCACAGATTTAGAGAAAGGGTGGGAGTGAAGGTTCCAGAACCCCCCCCCCCACACACACACACAATGAAAATTCATTTATATCAATTGTAAAATTACCAAAAATACATATTGGACCCCAATGCTCTTACAGACATGTAAACACTCTCATTCATTGCACTTCAATGTTAGGTAACATTATTTGGGGGATAAATATTTAATTAATTATGATTTAATTTACTTTATTGTTTATCTCAATAGGAAGTATACATCACAATATGCTGGTGTCCTGCACCACCTTAACACTGTTATTTACCTAATAAAATAGTGCAAGTGGGTTTGAAGAATAGGTCATAAAAATACACGCATGTTACAAATAACTGATCTATGTCTGAAGTTACGTACACAACACAGGTCTGCAGGTCTCATTTACGGGTACTAGTTTTACCCAGCTCTTCGGATGTATACATACATGTCTGTGTTTTCCATAAGCAGAAAAGGATTAGTTAAGATCAGCTAAAGGAATTCATTATTGTGTTTTAATTGGATTATCATTATGATGTTGACCAATATAGGTAAGCATAATACATGTAGTAGCAGTAGCACAATATAATGAGATGCCAGCATACATAAGTTCTACTTTCACTTTCTAAATGTGATCTCCTTTTCAGCATACTGTATCATCATCTTTTAATATCTAAATATTAAGCTTATCATCGTTACCTATCCTATCTCATTTGTAAAGTTTCTGTCATTTTAGTCGCAAAAGTTATTTTTTTCATTTGTCAGACTTGCACTATTGAGTTGACCCCATATTGACCCTGTATAAACAATTTCTTATTAAATTTGTGTATTACATGTAAGTAAGTGTAGACACTTATCATTTTTATATGAGTTATAATAGGAAGGAAGGAGCATTTCTTTCTTAATGTATTATTAATAATGCATCAAATACAATGTAGGTCATGACCTTATGGGACTGTTCTGACCCCCACGAAACAGGAAAATACAAAATATCTTCTAATGTCATTATGATGCATCAAATGGTGTAAAGTACATTAATGACCCCCAAGTGTTGTCTTTAACCCCCCCCCCCCCCCCCTGCCTTTATGAAATAGGAAATGATGATACAGTCTGTATATTTTGTTAACTTCTGAGATCTGAGATCCACAACCCTAAACCATATAATTTAATCTTGCTCTTTGTGTCATTGCGCGTAAAATTGTATATAGATTATGCCCCCATGGAGACACCCTGACATTCTAAAACTAAAAATAATAAAGTATTTTATCTTATTCATATGTTACAGTAGTGTTTGATCTATGTGGGTAATTCCTAGCCTAATGATGTCACTGCTTTGTTTAGGAGAGTTTACAATTGCCCCAATAGGTGAATACACATGCATATAACATTTTGTTTATAAATCTTAAAAATTGAATTAAGCAATTTCCAAAATGTAAATGTGCATCACGAGAGAAAAAGCAATCAAGAAATGATTTAAAATTTGCTACTGTACACATGTAAGAATGTATTAAGAAGACTGAATCTTTAGAACCAGGTTAGATTGGGGGGGGTGGGGGGGTGAATGTAGAGTATAAACATTTATAATTTGAATCATTTATTGTTATTAATTTTAACTTGTCAATGAATACTAGTTATTGATCCCAAGGTAGAAATATGACCTCTGATCAAATCTCAATAGATCATTTGTCAAATATGCAAGGTGTAATGTAATTTGTTTGTAGAATAACATTTTTTACCAGTTAATAAAAGTTTTTAGACACCCAAATTATATTTTGATTTTAATAGATCATTCGACAATTAGGGGGGGGGGGGGGGGACAGTTTATATTTGAGTTTGTTTAGGGGTGGGGGTTCCAAGTCATATATATTTGACAATTTTTTAATGTAATTTAATATAAGACTAAGCCATACTACAGTCATGAACATGAATAGTATATAGAACAAAGCACAAACTAATACATGCATATATACAAAGGAAGTATTACAAAACATAGATGATTGATCTATTATAAATAATCTAGGTTCTAAAATTGAATCATATATCATGTACATATTATATTATTGTTTCTTTGTTCCAGGCATTTCTGATGGTATGTAGGTCAGGATCCCAAGTGCTCTTCCTGAAATTATCAAATATCATAAAAACCATTGAGATCCCCACCTTAATCCAAAGATATTATTCCTTCTTAGGTCATGGTGCATCAGATCATTATGGCGTGTAAGTCATGACCCTAAGGGGTCATCCTGACCCCCTTAGAATCAGAAATTGTCAATTATCTTTAAATAATTGATGTTTGATGATCCTATCTCTATTTAATCTATATTATTAAGTCTCCCGAATGAAATTTGGAGACTTATTGTTTTTGTACGATTCTTAATACATGTATAATTATTCTTCGTCTTCTTCGTTTTCTTCTTTCCCACTCTGAACTTGTTTCTCAGAGATGGCTGAACAGAATTGTACAAAACTCTAGGATATGATAGGCATGCATACCTAGTTGTGCACCCTGGTATGATTTTTCTCATGTTGGGTTAACAAACACTTTTCGTGGGGGGGGGGGGGGGGGGGGGGGGGGTTAAAAGGGTATGGGATCTAACATTGAACCTTGTAGAAAAAATCGTAGACTCTATTGTAAATGGTAACTTGAAAACGGACAAAGATAATAATATAAGGTTTTCATAATCATATATTGACTGTTACTGGCAATATATAGGGTTTATTAGATCTGACCCCTGGGGTCATCCCCACCCCCATGAATTTGAAATTACCATATATCTCAGAAACCGTTATAATCATGACCCCTAAACCATATATATTCATGTTTCTGATGTCAAGGGGCATCAAATGTTATGTAGGTCATGGGCCCTGTGGGTGGTCCTGACCCCCTCAAACAGCAAGTCCCTGAATATCTTCAAAACAGTTGAGATCCCCAACCTTAAACCATAAATATTCTTGTTCCTTGTGTCAAGGGGCATCAAACTGTATGTAGGTCATGGGCCCCGGGGGTGGTCATGACCAACCTCGAACAGGAAGTGCACGAATATCTCGAAAACGGTTGAGATCCCCACCCCTTAACCATATATATTCTTGATCCTTAAAGGGCATCAAAATTAAGGTATGTAGGTAATGGGCCTCAGGGTTAAATTTAATTTTTCAAAACCGTAATGCACATCTATAGAACAGTCCCTATCACATCCCAAGATATGATGTGTCTATCCATTAAATCGTAAGAGTAGTTCTGGGATCTAATCTATGGTTTATTTTTAGTGATAAACGTCAATTTTCTGCTACTATTTGACTCCCTGGATGAAATTTAGACTTTTAAAATCTTATTGCACATCTATAGGACAGCTCCAATTATATCCCAAGAGATGACGTAGCTACTCCAAAAATTGTAAGAGGAGTTCTAGGAACCATACTTTTTTTGCAAAAAAACGTCATTTTTTGTTGCTCACTGATCCCCTTAATAAAAAAAAAAATCTGGAACCAGCTGATCACACTTCAATATGACACCCCCAATCATATTCTAGAAGATCATTTGGCTACTGCAAAAAGAAAATTACGTTTTTTAAACCAGTTTTTTTGTAAAAAAAAAACACGTCATTTTTAAGCAATTAATAGACCCCCAGGACAAAATTGAATATTCCGAAACCTTATTGCGCATCTATAGGATACCCTAAAACATATTCCAAGAGATAATTTGTCTACTGTTGAAAATGTAGGAGGAGTTCGAGGAAGAAGTTTTTTTGTGAAAAAACGTCATTTTTTACCAATTATTTGACCCCCAGGACTACCAGAGAATTTTTGAAACCTTTTTACAAAACAACATGACACCCTAAATCAAACTCTAAGAGTTCAGATTGCTGGTTTATAAGATGTAAGAGCAGTTTGAGAAAGTAAAACGTGACAGACGGACGGACGGACGGACGGAACAGAGTAACAACAATATACCCGAACTTTCTTTAGAAAGTGCGGGTATAATCAGACAATGTTGGGCTAATTGTCATGAAAATCCGCACAGTAGTGGAATGTGTGATATCGGTTTAACTGGATTGGATTTCTGTGTTCTGCAATCGATTTTGTGAACATAACTAAACATTATTACAGAGAATGAAAAACCGATTTTTTCTCAACTGTACTAAATATCACCTTAAGCCATGCTTTGAATTGAAAAAAATAACAACAAATGGTATGCCAAGTTAGGAATTGAAAAAACACCAAATGTAAAAATACGATATAATTTAAGAATTCAAAGTACTTCAGTTTATCCTACACATGTTGTCATAAAAGCCAAGAAATGTATACGGGTTTGCAACTGATTAAAGTAAATTTAACGTTGTCACTCAACGTTCACAGCAACTCGTTTGAACAATGACTTTGATGAAGTTTGACAACTTAATGCAGTTATATTTTTAGCTTTAGATTTACACTTTTGACTTTGACAACTTGCACTGATAAAGAAACAAACCATAAAACTGCATTTATCACTCAAGACAATGTGTATGTATTAAACATTGAGTTGTGAATTTCTTAATGCTCTTCCGACATTCCAAGAGCTCTTTGAATATGATTTAAAGGGTCTTACATGGAAACATTGTTGACAACATCAATGTCTTGTCCTCAATAAAAAAAACCCACCGTAAACATCTTAATTTAGCATTTCTAGGTTAACTAATGACACCAATATACTTGCCACTGTCACTTTTGCATCCAATCGTGTGATCACAGTTGTCTTCATCACAAAAACAGTTTTGATCACATTTTGGTCCATAGTAAGGATACTCACAGGGCTTGCTGCAATTTATCCAAACGTATCCACTTGGACAATCTTCATGAAAAATAGATAGGTTTTATTTGCAATTACTTCTGTGTTCGGTACCAGGATGAACAAATATAATGAAACCAGAAGTCAATATTCGAAAGAAATCAATGACATGCCATGCTCAACTTTATAATTAGTTATATGTACCAATAATAACTGTGAATAAATGGTATTTTTTTTTTAGAATTTACAACTAATTGCTAGTACGCATTATTAGAACATCAAGAGACGCAAATAATTTCTTTTACTAGTTTTGAATTTTAATGTCAGTATTTTGTGCATAATTTTTAGCAAACTCTGCAGATTATCAAAGATGAAAAAAGGTTAAAGCTGTTAAATAATTAAAAACAGTCAACTAAATGTTAACTGCTACTTTTACGACGAAAGAAGTATCTGTTATTAACTTTTGATAGTTGTAGACAAAAATATATTGTGTTAAACCTTTGAGTTTTAATAAGTTGTTATGATTTTGTATTTACATTATTTTTTTGTATTATTAAATGCAATTACGTAGATTGCAACACATTTCAATTTTCTAGGTATAAACATATCACAAATTCTTAGTAACACACGTATGACTAACCTACACACATCTCCATCGTAGAATTCCATTGC